>JAFVLL020022322.1:0-30200 GCA_021397915.2 Tor tambroides
ATACTGACTTGCTGTCATCTGAACAAAGTTAAGGGGATATAGCCACCTCTACATGTCAAGTAATACAAAAAGTAAGAAAAAAAAAGTATACAAAATTCAAGGCAAGACAGCAGCTCCGACTAGCAAATGTAGCTAGCCAAAACGGCTGTCCGCATTATGGATCTGTGCCACAGCATGTGAAGCAGGTAGCCACACAGCTGCTGTTATGGGGCCGATTGTTGGAGGTAATTGTGGTCCTTTAAGTGGTGCGTTAGTTAGATGGCAGATCAAGCAGAGGATGCTGTTGTTTTGGCGCAGCAGCGCACTGGGGCTGATTACGCGCTGCACTCCGACACACGGCACATTATTTATTGATGCCACGCACGCTTTAAAATGCACTGTCACAGCGGTAGGTGGCATTGTGCTGTCACATTCAAAAAAAGCTGTGGAGTGAGAGGGGAAAAAAGTGGTTTCTCTCCTCGCACCTCACCATGAATTCATCCACAGTTCCACAGTGTTCTTTTTGTCTTCCTTGTACCTAGTGATTCAAACTTTCATTTTACCCCTGACAACTTTCAATCACTATTTTTCAATCATTATTTATTAGTGTTATACAATATAATTGTGTTTCACTTAGAAACACTGGACATTTAATAATATACATATACAACATGTCTAATAATTTTAATTCCTACTGTCCATGTAGGCCCCACAAAAACTGGAAAACATGTAATTCATAAAGTCCTTCATATATCCCACTCCTTAAAAACGATTAAATATTTTGTCTTACTGTTTATTTCCATTCCATTTAACATTTACTTCCATTTAACACATTAACACATTAACAATTTTAATGTTAATGTGTTCTGGAGATTTTACCTTAAAACACATTTAAAAAATAATAAATAAATAAATAAATAAATAAATAAATACATACATGTTCCACATTTACAAAAGTTTAAGGGGAGAGAGAAAGTTAAATATTTCAGTAACACTTTACAATAAGGTCCCATTAGTTAACACAGTGCTTTAGTGCTTTGCTACAGTATTTGTCAACCTTTGTTAAAGTTAATTAAAAAAAAAAATATAACCGGTAATTGTTAGTACATGTTATATTGGGTCCACTAATAATACTAAGAATAACTAAGAATAATAAATGTTTTATAAGTGTTTTTTTTAGCATATTAACTAATGTAGTTAAATAATGTTAACAAAGAACCGTATTGTAAAGTGTTACTAATGTTGACTTCAAAACATTCACTCAAAAGCAGGGTGCTAAACTGAAAATCAAATGATATAAATACTCCAAGCGACATGCTTCCTTGCAGGTTGCCACTTCGCAGCACTCATTTCTCTGAAGTGACACATCAACAAACCGTTTATCTGATATGGTAAAGGAGCATCCTTCCATATCTGCCTTTCTATTTACTGGCTGCCGAATATCGGTGACTATTCAGCTGCGACAAGTGACTACACAATAAACCGCAGTGTTGCAAAGGCAGCAGGCCTGTATTATTCAGATGCAGCGAGACTGCGGGCTGTTTGATATTAGAGACGCATTTGAAAGCCACAGGTAAGCTCGGGGGTTTGCCTTAATCCTCTGCTTGGGATGGAAGGCATGCTACATTCCTATCCGTCCCCTGACTGCCCGTCACATATGAGAGCAAAACGGCAGTCTATGAGTGGTGAAACGAGATGATTACGCAGTCCAAAACTGCACTACTGTTCCACAAAAAATACTTCATAACCACTAATGTATAGACATCTGGGAAGGATTGACTGTCACACAGGTCTACTGTATATGAAGCGGATATGAGAGAGTAAATTTAATTACGGAGGTGTGATTTTCCCCTGGAGTAGGGGAAGAGAATTGTTTTGTACAGCCTCAGAGGTGGAGAAAATGGCTGGTGGTGAGAGGTATCGTGCAGGCTGCTGAGAAAAGTGCTGTATGAAAACTGTTGGATGGAGGCTTCAGCGATAATGAAATCCTCTCTCGCTTTCTTTGTGCCTCTCAGTTAGTAGAGTGACCAGAATACCTTCTGGTCGCGAAACAAACGTGCTCTTGCACAATACAGTTGGGCAACGCAGTAATTTGCTATGCATTATGAAGCTGGTGAAGAGCGCTAAAGGCTGGAGAGGGGAGATAGAGCGTGTAGCCGGGGAGAACATTAAAAGCTTGTTTTGTTAGCGGCCCCCTGCTGGCAGACCGCAGATCAAAGCTAATGCTGGAAATAGGGGATGCGTTGCTTTGGGTAATCTCAGGGCCTCAGCAACTGGGCAGGGCATTCAAGTCACCGACGCACCTCGGCCAGCACCGAGCGGGGATCATTCCATCTCCTTCTCCCGTACCCTCCTTTCTGGTTCTCCCTCGTTCTTTTTGCCTCCAGTCGCTAAGGAGACTGCCTGGCTGTCCATCTCTATGGATGCACACATTCCCCTCACGCAGATTTGGTTCAGTCCTAATTAAGGCTTCTCCTTTCATTTGTGGAGATAATTGGACTTTCATCTCACCAGGATGCTGCAGCCAAATCTATTCTCTATTCTTTACTTTTTAATGGGAAGGGAGATGAGGGGGACCCCGAAAAAAGAGAGAGAAGGAAGGAGAGAAGAAGAAAAATCTCTTTCTTAAGGACCTGCCTAAATAATTGAAGATATCCCAGGTCACAAATATCCGTGGCACAATTAAGTACCTTCTACTTTTCCTGTTTTGGAGCGATAACAAACCATGATCGTGGTTGTTAGAATCATAGGAAGAGGCTTTAATGAGGGGTAGACCTGTGAGACAGATGCTTGTGAGAGATCAGAGGAGGCCCCATAGAGATTAAGTCCATCCATAGCTCAGCCACGGCATTCCCTGTACACATGCAAACAAGCCCATAAATTCATCCAAATGCATCCCATTTAGTAGACTCACCTACTTCTGCTAGATGGAAAGCTCAAGGGAAGCTCTTCACCCAGAAATGAGCCACAGAGGCAGATTTCAGCAAACCGGATTGATTTTGATTTCCTACTGGCTGATGTGCAGTCATTTCGCCGTAGTGCTTGATCAAATAAATATCTGTGAAGTCTGAGGTCTGATGAGATAATTAGATCAATTTCTTACCCATACATCCCCAGCGCACCCTGCACCACTCTGTAGAGAATTTGCCCAACTAGTGGAATATTTTATCTTATGAAAGTTGTAAAATGTGAAGCAAAGCCTAAAGGGTTCAGGATGTGAAGTAAGCAGGGGATTCGTTCTCCCTAGATTTAGAAGAATAAGACCTGTGGGCGCCAATGGCCTTGTGGGTAGCGCACCGTCGTGCTTCAGGCATCCCGAGTTGGAGTCCCCGCTCTCAGACCTTTACCGATCCCACCCCCCTTTCGCTCATTCACTACGCTTCCTGCCACACTGTTAGACATTTCTGTCATTTCTACAGTTATTTACTGTAAATCACCCAGTATAATACTGCAAATTCCCTTTACAGTAAATAACTAATACCCTTTGCATCATGGGAATTTTCTGTGACGTTAGACCGCACATACAGAGACTTACTGTATTTTTTAAAATTGCTGTATACTACTGTATTTGCTGTAACGGCCTCTTTGGCACCATTCTATTGAGGTTGTTTTATTTTCCTCATTTCTTACATTTGGATTGACACGATTTGCCCTACACCGTGTCCACAACACCACAACAGCTTGGTACTGATTACACTGGATGTGTTACATCGCTTGTAATGGTTGGAAAATCCGTTTGTCCTTGAAACAGCGTGAGCTCTTGGAGTACATCTGTATGTCAGAAATATACCGGGGCATCACTTTACTGTCCACATCCACTGTAGATAGTATATAAAATGGGTTCTATATGGTTTTTATCAAATCGCGCCGCAACACTCAAAGGAAGGAATACACGGGATCCAGCAGGGCCGGGAATGAACCCGTGAGAGTGGAAGAGCTCCGGAGAACATCTGCGCTGTGTGTCGATGCACCTTACGAGAGAATAAGACCTGCAAGCAAGGTAAAAATATATGTACGTGTGTCTGTGCGTTTGTGTTAGATTTTTGCACACCAGTTTACCTAACGTTAGTAACATTTACCCGTCAACATGGCGGTAACAAACTTTTCTATGGTAAACTGCGCTGTCGTTTCAAACAACTTTTAATGAGCAACGCTTATCTTATATTAACATTAGGTTAACTAATGTGAAATTTTGTTCAGGTGTTAGTAGTTAATGTTGGCCAGTAGCCTATTGAGAAAATAAAATTGTAGGCTATGTTAGCTAAGTTAAACAAGTTTTATGGCTAGCTGCCTTTTCTAGTTTTAGAATTGGTTTGTTATAGTTTTTAATGGCATTTAAGATTTACTGCATTTTTTTGCATTTGTGTTTTAAAGGCAACTGCAATGAAGCGTCAAGAAAGAGTATGCCAGCCACCCTGAGACTGATAATTCACGGTAAGAGAACAACTACTGTATGGTTTTGAGAGGTTTGTGTATTCTGTATGGGGTTTGCCTTTTAAAAGTGTGCCATTTCTACTTCTTGTTTTTCAGAGAAGACAATTCTGTCACTAACAATTGGTGAGCAAAAGTGGGGGTCACGTTTTGGAGCAGCACCTGGGTTTTGCAGATGGCTATGTATTCAATGGCTGTTTGTCTTTTTCCCCCATTATGTTTCTGTTGCCTAAAGATTCTTTGTGAGGATAAATCCAGAGGACAGAACATAACGCACTGCAAAACGTCCTAAGACAGGAGAAATGGTGAAGATGCACTGTTCCAGCCTTGGAAGACTGTATTTTTAAGTGTTATACATGCAATGTTTTAAATAAAGAATTTGATATTTTGTAATTATTGTGTCTGTTTTAATTGAATGCCAATAGTACCACTTTTGTAGAGTAAAAATAAAATGAATTCTATATAAAAATAATCAAATCTAATGAAATCTATATTAAAATGAATGAATTACAGCAGTATACTGATGAATTGGATTTTTATTTACAGTAATTTACTGTAAAACAGTACAGGTTGCACCTGTAAATCAAATACAGTTTGCTACTGTAAATCTTAATTACAGTAACTTACTGGCAACAGTGTTGCCAGTAAGTTACTGTAAAACCCCTTTGAAATGTCTAACAGTGCAAACTACTGTCCTATCCAAATAAAATGCATAAAAAAATAAATCTTAAAAAAAAGAAGGCTAAGAACTTTCAGACCATGGTATCCTCACTTTCCGGCCTCATCTAAATGATCTACTGCAATTAGACTCTCTTAACCTTGAGGTCATGCAAGTTATAAAGATGAATAAAACATAATCAAGAAAACTGACAGAAATGATCTATCATTATACACATTATTTTCCGGTTTTCAACGTTATTTTTAAAAGCACTTACACAATCTGAATGGCTGTCTGTAGATTCGTTTTCAGGTAACAAGAAAAAGTACTAAAGAACCTAATAACCTGTGTGTTCACTAAAGAACCATGTTGTGTTTATGCACACAATAGCAAACTGGCACTGAATGCAGTCTCCAGGAAGGGAAAGACTAGCAATCCACAGACCTGAGCAGTCACATTTAGCTGCATTCAAATGTATGGCTTATAGATACTGTAGACACTAGTGATGCCCACAGCTGGTCACAGGAGACATAAGGTAATGTCTAGGATGTTTTAGACATCCCCCTGCCCGTTAATTATTTAATTGAGGCAGTTATGTACATTGGAAAGAGAGTAACAGGGTTATTGCTGGCCTAAATCAGCTCTTAATTGAAAGGCAGCCATAAAAGCTGCAGGTGTCCAGCCCTCGGTGTCTGTAATTGGTGGCCCATGGAGTGCTGGGATGAGCAGCTGCTTAACACAGCGAGTCTGGGAGAATGACATGCTTCTAACCAACCCTGCTTAGCCTGCATAACGTTTATGTAAATCATTTAACATAGGAGTTTACATATTTCATTTCCAAGGAAACAACTGCATTAATTGTTGCATTATTATTAATTGCATGTCTTTAAATTAGCAGCCAAATATTTGAACATGCCAAATAAAATATATAATTATTTCTAACCAAGGCTCCACATTTTCAAATAATATTATAGTCTTTAAAACTATTAAATATGAGGATTATGTGAAAAAATAAATAAAATCAGAACAACCTTATTTTAGCTTCTTCAAAGTATCAATCCATTGCCTAGATTCTAGCTCTGCACAATCTGGGCATTCTCTCAAACTAACTTCAAGAGGAGCATCATGGGATGCTTTGTAAATAGTATTGAAGGAGCTTCCATACGCATTATGCTGAGCACTTGTTGGCTGCTTTTCCTTCACTATCTGTTCCAACAATTAAAATTAAAATGCTAGTTTTGTAACCTTTGAATTCAAAGAAACATCATGAGAAACATGCATTCAGTCAAGTGTGTCCAAATATTGGTCTGGTATTGTAAGTGAACAAAAGAAAACCAATGATTTATTTCGGTGAATCGCACAGACACGCCCCTCTTCTCTCCTTATCCTTAATATTTCTTCATCTCTCTACAGCCATAATCCAAAGGTTTTGGACAAACAACAATGCTACAGAAAGTGTAAGAGAAAGAGAGACAGGATGAGAAAGCACTCCTTTTTCTTCCTGGATGAGCTGTGGCTTCAGAGGACAAAGAGTCGATCGATTCACATACTCAATTAGAGCTGTAATGTTTTAATCAATGCCCTGTAAAAGTATGACAGGAGGCCATCATTAACTAGCTGCAAATTTATGACAAACGGCAGTGTAATTGGGTATGTGTAAACAGCCCATATGATAAAGAAAGATTCCTGCTCCAATCAATAAAATTGATTGGGCTTGGGCATTAAATAAGCCACACGCTGAAGAAATTCACTCCAGTGATATTGGCCCCTGTCAGAGCTTGCGGCTTACGTCTTTGTCAAGGATTGGAGTGGCACTGTTTTCCTGCTCTTGTCTGTTAAGGTAATTATAGCTATACAGAGAACAAAATGAAACAAATGGCGAATCCGGGCCATCAACAGATGCTGGCTACTGTAACTTCTTTTCTCATCAGTTCTGGTCAGAAAGAGGCTGTATTCACAAAGTGAAAAATCAGATCACAACATAAGCTGTGCTTTAAACATGGGGTTTTGTGCCATGGTTTACTGTACACTCAAAAGCTGGACACTTTGAATAAAAGCATCTGACACTTCTGCAGATGAAGTGTCAGATGCTTTAGTGATTCTCTGAGGTCGGCACATGCTCTCGCTCCACTAGGGGACTTGGTCGAGGTCAGGTGCCTCATTTAAAAGGAGAAAGAAGGGGAGAGTGTGAACAGAAGGTCTGCCTACTGGGCCTGCTACAAGGCAAAGCCACAAGTACAAAAAAGCCTAGCATAGTCTCTGATGAAGGGAGAGCACCGATAGGTCAGATGGTCAAGGAAGAAATCCAGAAGTTCAAATAGAGCTGAGGAGAAAGAAAGAAAAATTGGAACTGGAGGAATAAAAATTAAAACGCAAAGCTAATCTTTAAAAAAAAAATAGTAGTAATTTAATTATAGCTTTGATATATATTTCATAAGTGTATAATTTTTCATTATTTCATATTTTTAGCAAATATTAAAATTAATATCTATCATCATCATTTAAAATGTCTGACTTTATTATTATTAGTAGTAGTAGTAGCAATATAATAATATAGAAATTTAATATTGCCTATTTATCAGTTTTCTACTAACATGGAAATAATTATTAGTATCAGCCAAAATTCTTTTCAAGTATAACTTCCTTCCATAGACCACAAAAGAAGAAATGTTGAGGAATGTTGTACCTTTTTTCATAAAATGACAGATTTATAAATGTTTCATTGTGTTACAAAAGATTTATATTTCAAATAAATGCTATTCATTTGAACTTTGCCACAGGAATAAATGCCATATCATTCAAATATATTAAAATACAATACAGTCATTTAAAATTGCAATAATATTGCACAACATTATTGTTTTTATTGCATTTTGATCAAATTAATGCACTCTTAATGAACATAAGATACCTTTAAAAAAATTTTTTTTAAGAAATACTAACTGACAAAATTTGGAATTCTAATTTATAACTAAAGTCCTCTAACGCCATACACTTTGTGTGACAGACAAACCGAATTGTAGGTCATTACTGACAGAAAATCATACATTATACATAAGCAAGCATATAAAGTAAAATTGGACAGATTTTAGTTCAGTGTTACCACATAAACGTCTTATTTATTCCATCCAAAAATCTAGTTCAGAAATATAAACATTTCACTAGTTCAATAAAACTGATAAACAAATGGGGATTTTTAAAAACAAATCTTTAATCTTTAAAATTTCAAATCTGTCAGCAGGGATGTAGCACAGGCAAAAAGCAAACTGCGTAATCACTAGCTGACTTGTTTCTTTGCTTGTACTGTTTGTCATATGGCCATTGAGAAGACACGTAAAACAGACTCAAGATGCAGTGTGGCATTACATTATGAATACTCATGAGCACTCACTCGCCTGACTGTCATTAGTGCTTTCTTTAACACAGAGGACATTTTCTCTTTCTTCTGTCATTTGCTCTCTCCCTTTCTCTTATTCCTGAAACCCAAAAGTTTGGTGTGGACAAAAACAGTCTTTGAGAAGTGTTTATCAGTTCTCACTGGCTGCGAGCTCAGAGACCGCCTCCTGCTGGCTAACCCAGCATGGGCCTCGCATCACTCCCACTTTGAAAATCTCTCTCTCGCACCCTCTTTCTCTCCCTCTCTTTCTGTAAGAGAAGAAAGAGATGGACCTTACGAAAGAAGTGGAAAAGAAACGTTCACTATCTATAATGAGTCTGAATCCTCCACGCTACTCCCTGTTAGTGAGACGTGCTGCTATGATGTGTCCAGTTCTCACGAATCGCTCTGGCGTCCATGACACCAGAGGACACATTCAGATGCTAGAAAAAGAAATATTATCACCACCCAAAAACAGATGGGATGTGTAGAGTGGAAACCCAGCACACGTGAAAGGATACAGCGTGTGGAGCGCTTGACAGAGGAGTCAGGGCGTCATCGCCCAACCAGCTATTGATTTCTTCTTTCGGCACAGACATGGCTCGCTCTCCCAAAACAGCCCATCAAACAGCAGGCCTCCTTTATTTCATTATGGCTGGCGCAAACGAGCGTGAGGCCTCTCTCTGTTCATTTCAATGATTAATTTGTGTTGGGAAAACACCCAAACTCCCATGCATTTTGCCCTTAATTAACAAATTGCAATATATTATTAACTTGTCGAGCAAAGAAGGCTCTTCTGAATCATTTTCGCAGTGGGAGGTTTTGAGGCAGCTAACTACATTCTTGAAGTCGAATGATTTTACTTGTTTGTGTTTTATTTGGCAATCTGATTAAATTATGCCTCCGTTAATGTGTTAATTTTACTACAGGTGGAAGTAAATCAGGTCCCACCGATTAATTCCTTTGTTCCTTTGTAAAGCAAGAAGCTCATCACTTTGCACGCTAAATATACGGCTCCTTGCGTGCAAGGAAAGGTTGCTGCTTCAACACCCAGCTGCACCGCGTGCATGGCTGGGCATACCATCTGCTCTGGGAGCCCTGCATTCAAATCTGTGCGATATTTATTGATCCAAATTTCATTGAACTAATTACCCCCAATTACTGCAGTTTTTGTCAGCGATAATGCAGATTCACATTAAAGTGCCTCCCCATTTGCTCCTAATTGCTAACCTTCTCTTCAAGCAGCTGCATCTGTGCATATAGTAGTGGTGGTGCCGGGCTGACATGTGACATCATGGGTTCATACACAGCGAGCCAAAGTTCTCCAAAGAGCATTTTAGGTCAGACATGTGGTTTGGGTGGTAGATGAAGGTGAAAAATGTGGTGAGGGTGACTGAAAGGAGAGGTGAAGATGTCTGCTGATAATATGCAGCAAGCAAGAGTGGTGAGGTTGAAGCCTCATTAATACATGTTGTGTTTCTCTCGATTTCCAAATAAGAAAGCACATGGAAAATGGTCTGTGTCTAGGCACTGAAGGCTATAGGAGAGGCAACATACTTATGGCTGAGTGTAAAGGGAAAAAATGTAATAATAATAATAATAATTGAAAATGAAAGACAATTCCAAAACCTGAGCAACATGAAATGTGAGCCATCTCCAGGAAAATGTCAAGTGCTACCAATGAAGAGTCATTGCCCCATACCGAGCCTCATTCTCAATTAATTGACTCAAATGTCAAAAAAATAATGTACATCAGAGACAAAAATTGAGTGGCCTTCAATGACGTTCACGTGGGCAGTACATCATAGAAGAAAGATAGACATTTAAATGATGAGGGTTGGACCCCATGCAGACCCAGATTGAGCTAAACCTTGAGCTGAAGATCAAAGCATCCCATAATAACTAAGGGCCTGTCATGTGCAGCATTTCTATGAGCTGGAAGTAAAGAAATGATTCCTATGGGTGTACTAGAGGCTTGATACACAAGATTTTACAGTAAATTTATTTTAATTTTTTTTGTCTGTTTTCAGGTTGACAAATGTGGCTTAATCATTGGACAGGAAGCAACTGCTAACAGAATTTTTTTTTTTTTAATGCTTCCAAATGCCCTTTTTCTCCTAAAAAGTGGTAGTGACTAAAGCGGCGGTGGCAAGTGTTTGGACTGGTGGTGGATTGTGTATATTAACCACGATAACATGATTAATATACACAAAGGTAGGATTTAAAAATTCACATCCTGTGTTGATTTACATCAATTTAATGGAATCCACACCAATTTGCCATTAAAACCTTTATCGGAAAATCCAGCTTTATATTTGCTCTCAAAATTTACCGCAAGTTTTTTAAATAAATATTTATTTTTAAATAATAAATAAGAAATATAGTAAATAACTATTCCAATAGCACACTGAAATAAACTCTACTGTAAATAAAATAAGTTATTATTAGGTTCTGGGGTAAAAATCCTTTTTTAAAGTTTTTTTTTTATTTTTTTTTACAATTGTAAATGAGTGGAATTCTTAACATGACAAACAGAAACGTTACTTTTATAAGTTATTGGATAATTTTCACCAGACAAATGATGGAACATGCCAAAAAACAAAACAAAAAAAACACCACTAACGTTCACTGAAAGAGGATCTTGAATCATACTGTGCGATGAGAATATCATAGAAATTATGATAACCACAAAATAACCACTAAGTAACCACCCAGAACACAATAGCCATTCTCTAGCAATTACCCTGAACACCCTAGCAACCGCATACCAATACGCCAACAACCACTCAAGCACTGCAGTGGTGAGTTTTACATGGGAAAGCACCTCTCACGTTTTCTTTAGAAAAGACTAATTGGAAATGTTTTATTGTTATTTTTTTATTCTTTTGGAAAGCTTTATGGTCACTCCACACAAAAACATTCACAAAACACCTCAAATTTGAGAGATAATTACTATGGCCATACAGAATATCATCCTGAAAACTTCACATTATCCCTCAAAATAGCTCATAACTACTCACAGTTACTCAGGTTAGAGGTTAAATTTTCTTTTCTGACCCAACGGCTCACTGCGGATCAGTTAGAAGGATTCACTCAGAAGCAATAGGGCACAATGTAGATATTTCAAAAAGGCAGAATTCAAAGGATCGCTTTAACAGAGAATTCAAAACTCAATTCCTATTTCTCTTGCTCTTTGACACAAGGACTTATTTTGCATAAAGTAAGTGAAGGAATCGCTGATAATGAGCTGAAAAATGTTGAAGCGAGGCTCTGTTGTTAAGAGCACAGGCAAAGCTGGTCATCATCGCCCTTTTAATGGATTTAACGGAGCGCCACATACAACCCAGACACTGTGGGAGTTCAAGTGCCCAACGCCCACCTACCGTCCCATTATGCCTGCTCTCAATGCATGCCCGCGACATGCAGAATGCTCACAAACCGCCGCTCCGTTTGCCTGTCTACTGGTGGCAGTGCCTAGACGTCCCACCAAGCCCTGCTTTTTATTCCGGCCAAAAAAAGCTCTGCTTCGTGACAGAAAGATGACAAGCTGTTGCTTCATCTCGGTCACAGGAGTACAGCGGGTATGCAAACAAACAGACGTGCAAACACTAGGCACACACTCGCACACACAGCCCTGCAAGGCACAGCGCTCCACTATTAGATTTTCACACCCGTCCAAGATGGCAGCTCCTGAGGAGCTGTTATAGTCTCCGGAGTTCTGTCATTGTTCGAACTCTGAGAGACTAGAGGGCATCGGGGGTTCAGTGTCTACCCGAACTTCCCAGTCCGAGCACATCTGAGCTGTTCTTAACTCAAAATGGCATTTCTACAAAAAGCAATATAAATATGACATGAGACAACATGTACTCGCAACTTAGAGCACAAGCCTTTCACCCTGCAAATGAAGGGGGGAAAAAGAAAGAGGAAATTGTGCACTCGTGAACTTCTCATGAACCTTTCTCTAAAGTGAGGGCGGATATGTAGATTAAATCTCAGTGATAGTGAATCCTCAAGGCAATGCAGACTGCCAGATGCACACCTACACAGAAACTTTAGCTGGAAACTGGCAACAGTGGGCTTGCTCTGCTGAAAATACAAACCACACATACGCATTCAAGACTCACAATCACGAGAGAGGGTTCCACAGATCCCATTAGGAAAGAAAAATGCTCAGTTTTTCATCTCAAGGCATTTTAAAGATTATGTTTGTTTTGTCTGGGTGAACAGAGAATATGAAAAACAGAAAATACAGTGTTTCGGAATTTGCCATAACAGTTCCATGAAGAAAAAAAAAAAAAAAAAAAAATATTTGAAAATCTCTCCAGATGATTTAAAGTAGAATCCAACAGCTTGTTATGTCTTAAAGGGATAGTGCACCCAAAAATGACAATGTTGTCCTCTGTGATTCATACAGGTTTGGAAGGACATGAATGTGAGTAAACTACAACAAGATTTAAATTTTTTGGTGAACTATCCCTTTAAACAAATAGTTTTGTTTAACATCATGTTTTTAAAATTGACACTTGCATTCTTTTAGATTGGTATCTGATTTAAATGTTATTTTGCCTCATGTTTGATGCATATTATTCAGTGCTTAATCGGTTAAAAAACTGAACTAATTACATGACATTCCAGCCAAATGAATCAGCTGCAGAGATTCCAACAATAATTTACAAACTATTTAAATAATAATAAAAAGTAACAATTTAAGAAATATGTTACATTATTACAGCAAACAAAAGCATTAAAAATACATTACAAAAAGTGTTTTTTTTATCTATCTATCTATCTATCTATCTATCTATCTATCTATTTGTTTTGCCTATAACAGACCTATAGTACACAAAAATCTAAACGAGTTCTGGGCTTGTTAGAGAATGTGTGTTAATTGTGTGTGTGTGTGCGTGTGTTTTTCCTCTGTTCATTATTTTAATTGTACAAAATAAGCATAAATTGACAGCCCTAATAGTTATGTAATATGACAGTCATAGTTACATTCTGATAGAGAGATAGAGACACACAAAGCATACACAGTGAAGACACAGGAGAGAACAATACAAGTGGAGCCAGAGCTCTGAATACGTGTGACGCAAATGCCATCTTTGAAGGACAGGTTTGGGGCATTGTCTTTGGGGAATGTGCAAATCACATGCCCAGAGTTAGGAAGGTCAGTCCATGCATATCAATGATTGCTGGAGAGGAAACCTCGTTTTAATGCTTGCATAAAGAAAAAAAGAGAGAGTACAAGTCATGTCTCTGAGGTAGAGAAAAAATGAATGTGTTATGAAAATCTTCAGGTAAGACTGTGTTTAAAAATCTGTGGAGTGTGTGCTTGAGCAGATACATCCTCAATGGGGAATGTCATATGAGGATGAGAGCATCGTACTGGTTTTTCCACCTGTGTTTGGAAAAAAATAAATAAATAAATAACTGTATACAGTGGACCTAAGCCTTTGGTTTAATGCCACAACACGGCGCCGTCCACTGAGGAAAATGCCCAAAAGTCAGTTTGAGCCATCAGAGATTGCAAAATGTCTTCCATCTGGAATAATTGAATTTGGGGCTTAGGTGATTAGGACTGCCTTTTTAAACACCCTCACAGAGGTTTCCAACACCTTCAAAACGATAATCTGGCAGTTTTTCCGACAGCCATCTTTCAGACATTGCACGGCTGAGACATCCGATCAGGAACAGAGGCCACATCTGTCACGAGCACGCCTCAGCCTGCAGACATCCAGATGACTGCGAGCGAATCCAGCTTATATGCGGCAGTAGCTGCTATGCCTAATCAAATGTTTAACAAGCTGCAATCTGATAACAACATCCCCATCCTGGTACACAATTCATCACACGCGATGGTGAATTAAACGTGACATATCTCATGCAGTTTGTTATTGGTAACTGTGGTGGTCGACGCGTCTGCGCGCTTTCGAAAGAGAATGGAGACATTTAAAAACTAAAGGTCAATAATAAATCAGTATCTCAAACAGTGCCTGAGGTGTGATTTGTGTCAGCTGACGGAGCGACAAAGTGAAATGGCCTGACCATGCAGAATGGAAAGGAGCTGGATGGGCTTATCTGAGCCGCCACACCTCCCTGCTGATTGAAGCCGAGTATGTTAGACCTCTCAAAGTAGCTCATTGCGATCAAAAGATGTGGCGGAACATAGGATGGGAGACACGTTGCGGAGCTGATAAATAATTTATCACTGCTTATTGAACCAAAAGTCACACCAGACCAAATTCCACAAATATACTAGCAAGACAGAACAGAAAAGGACAAAATGACAAAAATGTCAGCAATTTTACTTTGTTTTACCTCTGTTTGGGGATTCTGGACACCAAAAATGCAACTTAAGCTATAAATGTAATGTAAGGTTTACAGTATAAACCCCAGCTTTTCTATAAAGCCAAAGGGGTAAAAGAAAAAAAAAAATAGTGATCATTCTGTTAAAGTAGTCCAGAGCACAGCTCTAACAATCCTCTTCAGCAGGAACAAAGGAAGGCTCTGCCATGTAAAATATGCTGTTTTAACATATCACTGCTAGAAATAACAACCGCTGAGCATCTGCCCAAGATTTCCCTGTACTGAGAAACACAGCTTAGTGCCCCCCCCACCCTTTTTTCAAATAAGAGGTCATTTCACACATTCTGGAAGAGAATCTGTATTAAATAGAAATAGCCTGCTGCTACACTGAAATTGAAACTGCTTCAGAGACAGGGTTGAAAGTCTTGTCGATTCTCATAAGCACTGATGATTTTTCTCAGACCCTCTCCTCCTCCCAGTGCATGCCTCTGTACATATAATCTAATTCTTTTGACATTTTTTTAATAAACTCTCCAAAACGCATCCAATTCATATCTAGTGAAAGCCTTTCAGCTTTGACCTTTCAAAACTTTAACATAAAGTGATATGTTATGTCATATCTTTAGACAGGGTTATGTTATGTTATGTCTTCACGAGGGTTTCTCTCTCGTTTCAATCTCTCGTTTCAATACTGTAAGATCACCCTGAGAGTATGGGTGAGAGTGGGTTTACTTCTATTTTGCACTAACAGAAGGTTTGAATATGCTGTGTAGACAGTAAAGAAAATACATAATTATTTGTAAAATATCAGAACTTAGAGCAACTCTGTGAGTTTTAATAAAGTGATGAATTATAAGAATTTACAACATGAATATGTAAACATCCAGTATAAATGTATTACTGTTGTACAACAATATTACTGTACAACATTTATAAATAATAATAATAATAATAATAAATTTGATTAATATTGTAAACTGTACTATATGTTCACACACTGAAACATACTGTTTTACTGTATACTGTACATGTTGAGAATATAACAATTGTTATACAATTCCTCATTAAAACCATGCATGAAATATTGTGTTTTAGCAACAAACACAAATACAAAAGCTAGAATTTTAAACTGCATAAAATTTAACCAATGTAAATATCATGTTATAAATGTAACCTCTAATACACAGAGTTCCTAAATAAATGAATAAAAAATAATTTATTAAAAAAGCAATGCAAAACTGATGCATACATTGCACTTACACAAGTAAATCTGTATTTATATTTCTTGTGTTTTCAATATTGCAATCACCTTCATACTAGTCTGGGCTTTATGAATTACCATGGCAACAGGCAGCTTGTGATTTACACCGCACAAACACAAACCCACAGTGGCTGTTTCTTCATTACTTTGTGGCTTTGAACTGAATTGTGATGATGACATTAAATGGGTCTCATTCACAGGTTTGTGTGTGTATTTTGTAATTGTGAATCTGTCTTCATCTTCTTGTTCCAGTGCACTATCTATATGACAGGCATAGTTAAGGCCCTTAGCCCCATTTGCGTTACATTTGGTCCATCTCGCTAAATCTTTGTGTTGCATGACAGTGCTTTTGTCTGCACTGCCGCACAAAGCAAACCGCCAAAAAAAAGGGGGGGGGGGGGGGGGTGATGAGGGTCCCTAAAGGGGTGGGTGGGGGGTGAGATTACGACAAATTAATTTCTTCAGTGGAACACCTTCAATGAAACCTACCTCGGAGACAAAAGAAAGAAAAAATCATGGTCAAATAGCACTTTTGGTGGGTCAGAATGAAAGGGAAGACTGTATGAGTGGGGAAAAACACTGCAATACAAAGCACCACCATGAAGCAAGCAGTTGGGAGACTCCACGTATGACGTGCATTCTCAAAGGATTGCACCATCTTGCACTGATTGTGCTTAAAAGCAAACAAAGTATAATGTCATGGTGTTGTGGCAACTTATTTTACATGCATGTGTATGTTTTGGTGAAAGAAAGAAAGAAAGAAAGAAAGAAAGAAAGAAAGAAAGAAAGAAAGAAAGAAAGAAAGAAAGAAACTTGACTATTCCAAAATGTAATTTAAACACAATTTTCCTTTTTTAGTTTTCTGAGCAGTTTTTTTTTTTGCTAGTTATTAATATGAAATTAGAATCAGATGTCCCCGTCCTACCTTCATCATCACTTGAATATCTGCTCTCGGAGCACTTTAAGTATGTCACCAAAACTGCAGCCAGATTTGCACTCACAGCACTTTCTGAATTTAGAGATGAATTTCTGATAGATAGGCAAAAGGGGAAGAAAAAAATAGACCCAATCAATTAAAAAAGGCACAAAAAAGGACCAGAACAGGAGGCTGCTGCCCATGCAATACGAAACTGGGAGAAAGGATCTTGGAAGAGAGAAATATACAGAGGCCAAAAGTGTGTGGGAGGATTTATGTAACTATTACATGGGCACAAATTTGTCTCCAGAAATTCAGGACATTGTCACTGGAAACAAAAAGAGAGATGATAGATGACAGATAAATAAATAAATAAATAAATACAGGAGAAAAGTTAGGTTAATCAGAGGTTATTATAGCTTTATATTAAAACTAGTGCTGTCAAAATTAGCACGTTAATACAGTTTAACAGCGTTACAAATATGTAACACAGTTAACGCAGGGGCAAAGCTACATGTAGGGTTGGCCACCCCACTCACAACTGCTGCTTCTGTTTTGTTTTTTTTTTGAAAAGAATTGCATTTATTTAAACGCAGAATGTCTTTACGACCACATCAAACCAGAGACTTTTCAGAAGCGCACTCCAACTTCATCTCAGCGACAGGCGCTAGTAGTCAAATGAGTGCAGAAACGGTACAGGTGATGAGGTGAACGATATACAGGTGAATAGTGAACAGCGGTCAGATGAGATGTTGTCAGGCCATATGTCAGTATATATATATATATATATATATATATATATGTGTGTGTGTGTATATATACATTTATTATTATTTTTTTTCTGTATATTTCCTACTTGCTGAAGGGCACAGGTTAATATGACATTTATTATAATTGGCTTATGTGAAGATTGATTTAAGTTCATTTAAATTAGAAGTTGTTATTTTTTAAAGTCTAATAAATGTTAAAATTGATAGCTCTCAATTATACTGTAATGTTTAATGGCTATAGTCAATGGTTAAATATTAGGGAGAAAAACAATTTCACAGAGACATCAGTAGTATACAGTAGGTGTAAGTGATACTTGCCTTCAGTCATAAAAAAGGTGCCATTAAACAAATATTAAAAATATACTGTCTTTATGTTGTTTCTACATTAATCGTGATTCATTTTAGAAAAATTAATTTGCGATTAATTGTGATTAATTTCAGAAAAAAATGTGTGATTATTATTATTTATTTATTTTTTTGATTGACAGCACTAATTAAAATGAAAATTAACTATATAAAACAGTATTCCTCATTTAGGGGAGAAAAAAAGGCAGAAAATGTAATTATGTTTATGTACATTTCCTTCATCCTTAAAACACAACACAATGCAAGGCATAATTCAAAATACGAGTAAAAATAAAATTCAATGTGG
The DNA here is from genome assembly GCA_021397915.2 of Tor tambroides. Lineage (NCBI taxonomy): Eukaryota > Metazoa > Chordata > Actinopteri > Cypriniformes > Cyprinidae > Tor > Tor tambroides. The sequence continues at coordinate 18,350 of JAFVLL020022322.1, forward strand.
AAAATTCTTGATATTAACAGGCCATATTTTTATAGAATTTTCTGAGTGGTACGTGTGTGTAAATGCAAAATAAAATGACAATCAATACAATATCCTCAACTAATCTTAGGCTTCTGACAACTGGCAACTAAAGAAACCCTGATAATCATAAGAGTACATTTCACACAGCTCGACCAATCACAATGTAAAATAGTCACTGAACTCATTCCATTTAACAGGTCTTCCACTACAACCAGTTGGATGGCAACATTTCCTTTTCCAATCTCCTTTTATAAAATGTATGAACATGAAAACTCACATAATTATAGCCAAGACTTCAAACTATGTAGAGAAGTATTTTGCAAAATGTCAATTTTGAAAAAGTGGCTATGACGCTGTGTGGCAAAAGCCTCTTGCTCCTCTTTTTTTTTTTTTTTCACTCTATGCAGTGAAAAAGAATGCATTATGTTCCCAAGGACGTGAAAGATGGGGAATGACATTGTCTTGATCTTCTGGAGAAAGTGGCTTGAGTAATTTGGTAAATTACCTGAAAGATAGAGAAAGAGTAACCCCGGTTGCTCATCTGTGCCGATTCAATTTACAAAAGTATAAGGGAGTCCTTTCCCTCCTCTCCAAAAATGAAAGCAATTACAAGATCCTTCCTTGTTTCCTAGGAGATGGAGCCAGGGATCTTTCCTGAATATGAGGATGAATTTGTCGGGAGCTCTTTTAGACTCATTTAGTCGATATGTCAAATAGGTACATCGACCTAGAACATAATATTCAGAACTGTATCTGTCTTGGTGCAGAAAGTCAATAAACATTAAGCAAGGTCAATGAATAAATTCTTCAAATATTATTTCAGCATTTTCATTTGCTATTATTAAATAGGTGATTGTATATATTTTTATATACATGTTTCTTTATATATTTGGTTAATTTGTATTTTTATATATTAACAATATGCTGTCAATTGGCCACCCTATTTCTCTAAATATTAGTATCAGCATCAAGCAATAAAAAAATCCATACTAGTCGACCACTAATACAAACTGAAGTAATTGAAAACAAGTGAATATATTTCACGGATGAAGCAAAAGTTATCAAAAACATCCTAACCCCTCATAGGATTTGAAAGGTCTTTTCATCATGTTGTGGTGAAGGGTGCTGTGTTCAGGGAAGCACTTGTATCAAAAGTGTGTCCAGTGATGACAGCAAGATGACAAACATGCCACTTGAAAGCAGTCATTTTCCCTCACTCATGCAAATCTACTCGCTCGTACATGAACAAACGCCCATCGCCATCAGTCTGGCTTAATGTGACAAACTAATGAAGTGGGGTGATTGACATTTCTTCACTAGTGATGCGCCGCTGCTCTAAAACACACTCCACTCATCACCTGAGACGCACAATCATTTATCTGACCGACGACAACAGAAAATGAATCCCCAACATGTAGGCTAATGGTTCTTCTAACACTGTCCCCTGAGTCATCCACCCTTCAACAAATCCATGGCAAACACCCATCCATCAACAGTGTTTCTTGGCTTAGTTCAGATAAGAAATGCCACAATACAGAGCTAGTATTAGTATTGTTTATTTAGTAATTGCAAAAACACCAATCTGTTATTCTTAGTCAAATTTGATTCACAATGAAAACCTTACAAAATAAAATAAAATAAATAAAAATAAATTAAATTAAAATTTTAATTTTAATTTTCCTTAGGGTACAATGGTTCTTTTGGAGATTTTTTTCCTTTGAATAAATTAAATTTTAATAAAGTTATTTTAGTATATTGTTTATTTTATTTTATATAACCACAGTTTTTGCATATAATACTCTATAGGTCATTTCGGGGGGAAAAAAATAAATATGGAATGAGTAACCAATTAAATCTTAGTAAATGTTAACTGTTTTGGGGTCAGATTTGATTAATTTATTTCAATAAACTGTTCAATGCTGCATAATATGCCAACATGCTAAAAGTGAAAAGCAATTAGTGGTTCTTTTAAAATGTTTGAAAAAGTACACTATAAAACACTCTATGTAGTCATCGTCGAGATCAGAGATAGATTTTGTAATAGCAAATTTTACAGAAATGTAAAATAAAAAAAGAAAAAAAAAATGTCAGCTGTGGTTGCCCAAGCTGTACTGCACATGTTCCAATCCAAAATTAAAAAAAAAATAAAATAAATAAAATAAAAAAAGAAAGAAAGAAAAATAAAAAGAAAGAAAGAAAGAAAGAAAGAAAGAAAGAAAAAGAAAGAAAGAAAGAAAGAAAGAAAGAAAGATCATTAATGTTTAATGTTAAATTCCAAACTGAGAAACGGTCACTTTGACAAATGTATATACAAGTAATACGTAGTATATGGTAAAAAGAGACAATGTCCTAAAAACAAGTCTAGGCATAATCCTCCATTCTCATCTTATCGAGTGAGAAGATCAATGTTGCTGTGGGAAGAGCTGAGGTGTTTGATTTATCCAGTAAGGTGTTGTCTTTGTGTTTGCTGTTTCTTGTCAGCGCCTCCATTGACCCTTTGAGGACTGGCCTATGTAGGTTTCATCAAATGACCAGACACAAGAAGGATAAGTGAGAAACAGAGAGAGGGAAAACTGGCGAGAGTGTTTGGGTGTGTGCATTTTCCCTGCGTTATGTAGCACCCAGTCTCCAGACTTCCAAATTACTGTGAAATGCTGCCACCTTAATAGCCCTTCTGGCCTCTGGGTGTGTAAGCACATACCCTTAAGTATACTTTACCAGGCCTAACAGCATGACTAGGTTCTCTATAAAGTCTGAGACCTTTGATCTCTGATGTATTTTATTGGTGGGCAAAAGCAAAAACTGTACTCCCTTGCCTGCTGTAACAAAGGCCTGCGTATCAGCTTTACTACTGCCAATATATCACACATCCCAACAGCTTCACGGGTCTAAATCATAACAGAGAATTGGCCATGAACTGAGACAGATTAATTGGTACTCTGTTTTCCTTTACAGAAAACACTTCAAAATATTATTTTAGAGCCATTAAAAGGAGATCTACCACAGACCTGATGGCTGTATATATAGTTTATTGAAAGATTTATTATTATATAAATCTTTATTATAGATTTTATTATAGATTTATTATTACAGTGTATGTATTCATTATATTAAATTTTCATTAAAATGAATCAAACCTACCCTTTGCTATTTTAGTATCACTGCAATACAATTACAGTTTCTGTTAATATTTTAATTACATTTTATTTGTATATTTTCTGCTTTGATGCTAGTGTTAGTTAAAAGTTTTGTTCATTTTGTTTTTGGCATTGTTTATTAGTTTTCGTTGTTGTTGTAGTTTTTGAATGTCAACTATAATAGCTGTGAATGTATCAAATAATACATTATTATTATTATTATTATTATTATTATTATTATCAATTAACTTAGGGGAGTGAAGGGCTAGTTGTCAAAAGGGCTTTATCTCAGTAAGATCAATTTCTGTATAGATGCATATCTATATAATATATAACAATGATTTGTAGAAACTTTCAGATTTTCAAAGTTCAATTACATAATTATGTATAATAAATTATACAATATAATAAATTGTTATATTATAGTTAATTGAACAGTTAATATTTTTTCATTAAAACACATTTATTAAAATCTATCAAATAATTATTTATTATTATTATTATTATTATTATTCACTTTAAAATATCATTAGCAACTTTAAGATGTGGCGATACATAAATGTATCCATCATCATAATCATCATCATCATCATTATCATTCACTTTAATATATTATTAGTAACTTTAAAATGTGACTATATACTGTATATATAAATATATTATTATTATTATTATTATTATTAATAATAATAATCATAAAACAACCCTGAAAAATATTTGCACAATTAAAAAGTGTGACAACCAGCTCTGGACTCCCCTATAAATACACATGCATGCTGCATAGACACTTTTTTAGCACATTTTGACAAAGTTGAGCTCACTTGAGGAGTGTCAAGTGGAGAGTCAAAAGATCTCAGAGTGGCAGAGAGAGGCCAGTTGGCTAAAGTCTATCTCCGCCGGACGGAAGGGCAGGCTCTCTGCTTGCAGCTGGCAGCTGAAAAACCGGTACATATGCCAGAATGGAGAAAAATCTGCAGACCACTTCTCCTCAAACTATTCTGGCACGTAGTGGCTAGAGAGATGGGAGGGGGGAGATGACCCTGCCACAGGCTGCCATTGCTCCACCTTATCAGCCAGACAGGCCCTCTCTTCTTTTCAGCTGCTGATGTATATCAGCATCCCGGCCACATTCATATGAGGATCTGGCTAGACACCTTCTGCCGCACCTAGTGCACAAACTGCTCCCAGAACCGCTCGAGCGCATCACGGTGACAAACACACACATGGAGAGAGAACAAATATCATCAAACCAGAAAGCAAACACACACATTACTCTATATCCAGCCTGAGATTATTGGATAAAGAAGGCAATTTGTTCCTGACCCAAAGTCAGGCATAGCACAACAGTCTAAATCTACAGTATGACTTGTTGCATATTATCATGCAAATTTCACCACCGCAGACGTACAGCACAGCTCAACATGGCGTTTAGTGTTTTTCTTTTTCCTTTTTTCTTTTTATGAACACTTCACCTGAAGCTGACACACATCCAACCGTTGCATAAATAGATACTGCAGCAAGTCATTAAAGTTTATTATTCCAGCATATCCAGGTCCCTTTTCCCATAAATATGTGATTTGAACATGATGGCCTGGTACAAATAAACTATAATAATGTGACTATACACTTCAGCATCGTGCATAAATAAATGTGTATGTAATGCAGGTCTGTTTGTATAAATACACTCTATAGTGAATGCAAACATGGGAAATCTAGCAACCACAGTACAGACAAAATTATGCTATACACTATACATAAAGTGTATATCCAAATGTAATAAGAGAAACAAAAAAATACTATACACTACCATTCATAAATTTGGTCTGTATTTTTCTTTCTTTTTATTTATTTGAAAGAATTCTCACCAAGGCTACATGTATTTGATCAAAAATATAGCAAAAACAGGGTAACACTTTAGCTGGGACCATTTCTCACTATTAACTAGTTGCTTATTAGCATGCATATTACAAGCATATTGGCTGTTTATTAGTACTTGTAAAGCACATATTAATGCCTGACCATATTTTAGATCCCTTAATCCAATCCCGTACCTAAACTTCACGACTACCTTCCTTATTATTAAGCAGCAGCAAAATAGGAGTTTACTGAAGCAAAATTCTTAGGTAATAGTTAGTTAATAGAGAGAATTGGTGTGATGAAAAAGTGTGATTACAATACAATATTACAATTTAAAATAACTGTTTTCTATTTAAATATATTTTAAAATGTAATTAATGTTGAAAACAGTTGTGCAGCTCAATATATTTGGTGTAAACAGTGTTATTTTAGGATTCTTTAATGAATAAAAAGTTTAAAAGAACAGCATTTATTTGAACTCAGAATATTTAGTAACAAATGTATGCCTTTACTGTCACTTTTGATTAATTTAATACATCTTATACTTATATCTTATAATGTACTCATGTCTGACATTCTAAAGGAGCTGATTGTTTTCTGCACTTAAAATGTGTGTCACAACATTCATAACCAAATTCAGAACCGTTCCATCTGTGTATCATTTCACATCAAATCTGCCAAGAGAAAGAGAACCATTCTAGTCCATGAACCTTATGGTTGATTCTGGGAAACAAGCTACATGTCCACCACATGTCTGGCACAAACATACCTCATTTCTTGGAACAGCAGTAATATGATTGGCTCAACCTAACGGAAGGATTCTTAATCATAAACAACTTTCTTTCTGCCTGATGTTCTCTGTGTCCATCTTAATTTGAACATATGTCAGCTGAGAAAAGGAGGTAAAAAGCAAAAGAAATAAGAAACTTCATGTTCACACTGCCAGCTGGCTGCTACAGTCTAAAAAATGTATATAAATTAAAGGGGCCTGAAATGCTGCAATACCACTGTAATGAGGCAGAGTAAAAAGATTTAATGCATCACATATCTTGATTTGAAGTCTTGCCGTTTAGCCTTGTTTGCAGATTTGACCTTCTGTAAGTGTGAGAACGACCTCTCATTTTTATACAAGCAAACTGACAACTGGCTTCTAATAGCGCTGATATCATTATATTACAAGAGACAGTATTGCGATGAAACAGAGGACTGTTTGATGCTAACAGAAGGGGGGGGGCAGCGCTAGTAAATGAGTAAGCGCAAGATGGCTGCCATTGATGGCTTGCCCTTTGAGCAGAAGTAAGAAACTCCTTCAATCGAAGGGCTCACGCAGAGAGATGAACTTGTTAAAGGGCCAGTGCGATTACTGGCAGGAGAGCCGGTGCGCTTTTGTTTTGCCCGCCTGCCACCACCGCCCGTCTTTTAATGTGTCTGATGTCCAAAAGCCCAAAGGCAAGAGACCCAAGCACAAAGCAAGAATGACAGAGGTGGGGGGGGGGGGGGCAGGGAGAAGAAATACTGCAGGTGCTTTATAACAATGCTAAAGGACGAGCTCTGAAATAGTAACAGCCTTTTAATGTTTATGAGTTTGGATGGAAGTTCTTTAATGAGGAGCACAAGAATTCAAGTGGCCAGCATGCAGTTTTGTAAGGCAAAGCAGATGATTATATTTAGTGGTATTACAGCACTGGCAGTTTAAGACTAATAAGAGTCTCTGAAGAGCAGGAGGAGAACATAGCGAGGTTTTTTATGCATACTGACTGCTCTACACTAATCTATGGGCTTAATAATGTTATGAGATTTATGAGTATAATTCTACCTTAATACAAACTCTTGCATCAACTATTAGAACGCTGGCCCAGTCATTTCCTCAGTTGCTCAAATATTATATGTTAATCTCCCTTCTTGAGCAGCGACTTATATATAACATCATTAGCACAAGTGTCAAGTAAAAAGAAGTAAATTGGTTAGAGGCATGACAAAGGAGTGGGAGGCTGTCTGGGTTTGATAACACACAACACTGCTGGATGCCTGTGTGTTCATAAGCACATGCAGGATGACTCACAAACTGACTGATGTGTGAAGAAACTCAGAACATGGTATGGGCCAACACTTCACCTATGTTTTACTGAATGGAAATAAATGATATATTCCAATTCAATAAGACAACATACAGGTGAAGTGTTGGGTCATAACATGTCCGGTATACACACACACACACACACACTTACTTCACCTCTGTTTTGGTTTAATAATAATAATAATAATAATAATAATATATTCTATAACTCACAAGTGAATTTTAGAACTACTTCATAAAATCCTGATAATATCACGACAAAAAATAACCCTAAACATAACATCTTCAATCCGAATAAATCATGACTGTGACTTGGTGTATAAAAATCTATATCTGTTTGGAGTTGAATGAATATTACTCACAAATTTAGATAGCAACCACCACAGAGCGGGTAAATAACTCAATGAGTCAATACTTTGCGTCCAGAGGCAACAAGGACAATCCATCACACTCAACATTCATTGACTGTACACTTTATATTGACAGAAACAACTTGCTCTTTTTGGAGGTTCTGTCGCTTGTTTGTTTGCGTGCTGAAAGAAGCCGCTTTGAGTGTTATCATTGCATTATTCACACAGTGTGTGATGTGTCTCATTGAAAGAATATCTATGAACACTATCACTATATATATATGACATACAGCAGTAGTTCTCAACTAGTGAAGTGTGACCCAGATATGAACAATGTGACCCAAATATAAACTATGACCCACAACAGGGAGAAAAAAAACAAAAACAATGCTAAATGCAAATAATAAAATGCAATCCATAAAACAGATCAGACAGCAAAATAAATAGGTTCATCAAATTTTAAAAGGGAGAAGAAACTCTCCTCATATCTTCTTAACTTTACAGTGCTGTGGAGCTTGGAAGAAGCTAGCCAAAAACTACCGTGTTTGGTTATGACTTAATATTAAATGTACAATTGAAGTCCAGGAGAAAAAAAATAAAAAAATCGAGAACCTCTGTTTGTTTGATAAAACCAACTGGCCGTCAGCAATGTCATTGAATAATTGCAAATGGGTGGACAGGATTGCATGTAAAATTACTAAGTGAGCTCAATGTACAAATAAAACTGTCTGTAATTATATTGTGTGGAATTAAAGAAACCTAAAAAAGCACACCAATCTATCTTCACTCTTTCCCTCTTTCTATGCCTGTGATTACCCTTTCATGCATTATCGCAAAGCCTTCTGATATATTCAGATATAACCATGATGAATAAATAAAAGGGTCTAGAAGTTCTTTCACCAGGATGCTTTTACCTCGAAGGGAATATTATCCTTGGCTTTTGATAGGAGCTCGACTGTGGGGAGAGATTTTCAAAGCCTGCAGTGTTGGAGACATTGCCAAGCTCTCAAAGAACCCCTGCTGCGCATGTCAAACTAAAAAATCTCTCTGAACTTGCAGAATTAAATTCATCACCCAATCTCCTCAGCCTCTCCTTGTGGTGGGAAGGTTTTTTTTTTTTTTTTTAAGCACCCATGTTGATAATACAATGAGGTGCAATACGAAAAAAAAAGCATGCTGTAGATTGAGGATGCCTACAGCGTCTTTATTATCTAATACAATCTAATTGGAATTCGTTTGGCTCTTTATTTTGGGGAGACAGAGGGAGAAGGGGAGAATCAAAGAAGATTAACAAAATATTGTGACAAACGGGACTTGAAAGTGTGCAGCCTGTGCATAAAGTTAAAAAAAATAATAAAAAATTACCACATTTCTCTAGCCTGACAGTGTGGGTTTCATTTTCATCCCCGTACTCTATTCCTCTATTACTGCCTTCCCCTCGTGGGGTTTATAATACCCATTAATTACAATCCAGTTCCTATGCCTCAGCACTGTACACATTTCCACACAAATGTGATGCATTTAAAAGACAAGAGATTATTCCTCAATCTCACAAAATAACGGAATAACTATACGCGACTAGTGCCGTAAATCTACCGATCGCACAGCCCAAGATTTAACGACTCTCAACTCGCAGCGTGTTCTTGCAGAGGAAATGTTTTCCTGTTATACTGACCTCTTACCTCTCTGTTATTACATTTTGTAAGCGTAGAGGGACATATTTGTTTAAAAAACTCTCATAGACCAAAGCTGCTTTGTTATGCAAAAAACAATTTCATCTTCCTGGTATACATTTGATGGGGTGTCTCATGGCTTGGCAAATTGGCTGCTATCGAATGGGAATATATTCACCTATTGCTTCCTGCAGTGACACATTACCATATGAAAGCCAGAGCTATTGATTGGGCCCTTCTCTTCTGGGTGGATCTTATCTGACTGTGCACCCTCTCCCTCCAATCAAATACTGTAATGTGTAATTTCACTGCCTCAGCGGACAAATAAAAGCTTGAGGAGAGGAGGGGTAGCATCGTGTTATTAAATAACCCCAAACACTCTCTCCCTGCCTGTACTATCGCATGCATTCCGTTTATTTTCCCACTATTTAAGAAATCCCTTTTCACTTTTATATCAATATTTGCATATATTTACATATCAGTGATTTTGCACAGTAAGCAATGAGATTTTCATCAGTAAGCTCAACAGACTGGCTTCTCAAAGATTGTGGCTCGAGCTTTAGGTAAGAAGGGCTTTTTGACATCGCTTTACTGTGGGACTGGTTTGTTTTAAAGCAAAGGATTAACTTAAAGTGCAGACAGTCTAGTTTCAGACACACATCTCTCTCTATTTTTATACCAAATGATGACGTTTTAGCTATATATCATCATATCCCCTGCAAAAGTGTTTAAATTAAATATATTTGAGGTTTATAGCTCTTACAGAGTTACACTGTAGCGGTAACATTTCCAACATGTATTGCAAACTGAAAACATTAAAATGTAACAAATTACTGCATTTATGTGTGTCTGATTTACTACTTTTTTTTCAGCACATAAATGTTATTATTAAAAAATTAAATATATTAACGAATGAATGAATGTCAGCACACATATGAAGTACCAGCCAAACTAGGACAAAATATATGCTAATGAGCCTTTAATATAGTCACTTCAGACCAAATTCATTATTTAGCTAATAGTCAGAGAAAAAAAAAAAATGTGTTGTTGTCTTTTTAATATGTAGCCCTGTCTTATAATTAAAGGCTTTTTCTTTGCTTGCTATGTGAGTGCCTTGTTTTTTTTTTTGTTTTTTTTTTCATTATTTAGCTATCTACATAGCATATGTTTTGTAAACCATCTTGCAATGGTTTTGTTTTCTTTCAAAATAAAAAATAAGAGACACACAACATGCACTTAAGAATATGTGTAACTTGCAGTAAAATATTACAGAGTCTGTTTCTGTGCTATCAATAAAGCCAATCCCCAAAAAAAATAATGAAAAAAAAAATAATAATGTAGTACTCCTTAATTAAAATTTCTTCTTGTCAAAATATATCATTTAAATGTTCTTTTCTTCAATGAAGAAAACATTACCATGCCACTCTAATTCAACTTCTTCAGTATCAAACCACCCAAGATATTGCTACTCATACTACAAAAAAAAACAAAAAAAAAAACTGTTTAACACTACATTTTTCATCACATCCTTATAACTTACAGAATAGAAGTGCTAACGTATAGAAAAATGAAGCAAGAGCACATTAAGCATCAATGCTTTTTGCCTGTAACTAATTTTGTCAAAATAAGCAGTTTAAATACAACTTTAATATACTTTTATTAAAATGCAAATGGAAAAACTAGCAGTACTACAGTAGAAAAAGCTTGAATGATGCAGATACCACGCAAGTGGTAGAAAATAAGCCATGTTTAGATGCCTTGCATTTTTCTCCCTGACCAAACACGTAGGCAGTCTTTCATGCCTTGAAAAGGTCTAATTAAATATTCCCCAGTCATAATGCTGGTCAGATTCCAGGAACCTAACACAGGGGAAATACATGGACAAATGAACTCAATCAGGTCTCCATCACACAACCCCCTCATCGGCAGCGCAATATTTGTTTGCGGAGTGTCATCATGGCACCTTTAGCTGGACCTCTTTGTGTATGTGCAGCCAAAGCCAAACACGCTTCCTTCGACGCACCTGCATTCTGCAGCTCGAAAGCCCCCGGACAACACTCGGCACTGTCAGAGCGAATTACCTGCTCCTGAAATTAAGCTGATATCTTGACAGCCTTGTCTAATTAAGTTGGTTCAGGCTCTGATCGATTGTAATAATGACGACCCGGCCACGTCGTCCATAGCCAGTAAGTGAGATATCTTGTCTGTGTAGTGTACTGACATTTACATCCACTGAGACCAGCAGTAATTATGAAATAGTGGACTTGGCTATGGAGCAGCTTGTAATACTTTTTGGAAATTGAATTGAGGACTTCGTTCCGCAGGTCCCGCTGTAGAGTTTGTCTCTGGTGACCACAATAATACAGAACAATAAGATTTAACAAGGTGTCCATTACGCTGTTCATTACCAGGCTTAATCTAATAGCCCCACTCAGTTGTTTTTTTCTTCCTCTGGCCGATGTCTTGACGCCCCGTAGAAATGTGGGAAAAAGGGGAAAACAAAAAACTTTTCATTTAAATCGAAAGTCAATAATACTTGTTCCATGCTCTTAAGACAATAAAAACGACAAACAATCCTTTAGAAAGCCCATTTAGAACCCCCTCGTGCTTCTTCCCGTCTTCATTACTAAGGGTTGGGGAGGTGGGGTGTCTAGGTGAGGGGTTTGGGGGGGTGAAATTGTCTAAAGACTTTTAATTGGATTCTAGAAGCAGTTTCTTAATTGACTTCTCTATCGT
>JAFVLL020022325.1:0-13308 GCA_021397915.2 Tor tambroides
CATATACTAATGTGCCACAAACAGGACTTTAATATCACCAACCATTCCCATGTTATTACGGTGTATCCATATAAATGGCCCACCCTGTATATTAAGACCATATATGTTAACAGGATATGTGTAAATATGCAAGTCTATTGAAACAACATATGCAAACCTTTGGTATGTTTATATAGGATTTTATACAGGTTTATATAAAGTACTCATAGTACAATTAGTATAATAATAATAATTATAATAATAATAATTATTATTATTATTAAATATTTAATATAATTATTATAAATATAATATTAATATTAATCATTAAAAGTAAAGTTTGTTAACTGCATTTGCATTAAATGCAATGTCATCCACTATTATTTGTTTTTGTCCTGTTTGATTAATGAATTTATTTATTTCAATTTAAGGCCCTAGCCCCAAAACATTCATGGGTGAACTCATGTGTGGAGCTTTGGAACCCAGCACTTCTTGTTCAGGTTTGATTCAGTGTCAGGCTTCGGACATTCGGACATAGACTGTATTTTTCCCCCTGCTATTTTGTGTTTTGTTTATTTCTGAAGTCTAATAAAAAGCCCATATACATTCAAAATATATGTTCACACATTTATCACAGGCCTAATTAAGACACTAACCTTTGTCATTTTTGTTTAAAATATTTGGTTTGATATACATTTCTTAAATTGAAATATATTCTCAATATATGACACAAGTTATGATTATTGAAGAGAATTAATATACCGGCACATCAGTGACTCTTGTGTTTTTCTGTATTCATACACTCAGAATAAACCACGGGCAACATACTGAATAAAATCCTAACCATACACAGTCATGCGCACACACACACACACACACACACACACACACACACACACACACACACAAACAAACAGAAAAAGTATGTTTGTTTTTACTGGAGTAATCAGCCTACAGTATATCTGAGTCAGAGTAGCCTATACTGTAGGCTAACTCGGGAAAAGCAAGAGCTGTAAATACTCTTGGCTGGACTCTCAGAGTAACAGCTGTGTGAATGCTGCACTCCAGAACTTACACTGCCTGTACTGGCCTCGTAACTCATTTCTGAGTTCTGGTGCTGTCAGTAGCAAGCCCATTATTACATTTAACCTGGTCGATGACCATATTAGCAGAAGAGCAATGTACTATAAAAATTTTCCTGCCAAAATTGAAAACTTATGCTACTTTAGTTTTTAAGTGGAAAATTGTGCCAAAGTAGGCTACAGTTATAATTTCAAGTAATAATTTCATCTAATAGTAATTCCACCACTTTTTAATTCCTGATTAAGTATATTTACATTTGAGTAGTTTTTGATGGTAGTTTTGATTTGTTTACATTATGTGCACAAAGGATCATTTTCTACCCAAAGTACAATCTTTCTTTAAATGTCTTTAAAAATACATGTTTATGCATACTCTCAGCTTTTTAAGTACTGTTCTAAATTATAAAGAAAAAATCTCTGAATTTAAGGAGTATAAATGCCATAAGCCTCTGTTTTATCCTGGTGTATCTCCCCCTACAAGGTTTATTGCAACCAGTAGTGGCTCGTGGGTTTTAAAATGAGGAGGCACACTAATTGGCCTGGGGATCCCTGCCGATTAATATTATTAACGTATTTGCTTAACCTCTTTAAAATGGCTTTTTGGTTGCTTTAGTCAGAAAACATAAAGAAAAAGACTCATACAGCAAGATAATATAATTTCACTTACCTGGCCTATCACTTGAAGCAAATATCCATCCCTTCTTAAAAGTCTGTGTTAAAAGAGAGCTGCTTGTTGTGCCATTTAATTAAGCCGACTGCTATAGCCTATATCCAGTGTTCTCTCTTTATTTTTAATTTGTATATACACTATTTGAATGACAGCTTGGTAAATCTCTTGGCGATCAAATATTCAATATGGCTACTCATCATAAGTAACTTACTTCGTACATTATCAGCTCAGCGGAAGACGTTCAAACTAATATCACGTAATTTATGTCTCTATAATGATTGGTTGATATCCCAGGAAGGAAGCTAGCCTCCCTTGCGAGGTTTCTTTTCTCAACACTCCTCAGCGCTGAAAGTGAACACTCGATGCTGATTGGCTATTTTATATTTTTTATTTTTTTGCCAACGGAGGCACGAGAGCTCAGCACTCTCCCGGCCTCCCCCTCCCCTGCTCTATCACTTAGCGGTTGTAATTACATCAGCAGATTCGGCACATTCGTGTTTCGTGATAGAAAAGCGGCGCTTTAACTTCAGTAGCATGTTATGATACTACAGCTGTGCAATTACAAACAAAAAACAGACATTTTGAAACATGAACTGAAATGAATTGTGAATTTTATTAACATTAAATCATCCTGCTCCTCCCATTTTCACCTGAAAATTTTGGCGAGGCTGTCCCTCCCTTGCCTCCCCCGACGAGCCGCCACTGACATTAAATACTACTATTATTTATATAAAATATTATTTATTGAATAATAATATTTAATAAATAACAACACATCCATCATAGAAGTTGCTAGGCAATTCAGTCAAAAGTACAAAGGTAGCGCTCTGATATACGGCATTGAAGTTACATAAACATGGTGAGATTTTTACAAAACTATTTACTCTGGAACAAATAATAGGTTAATGAAAAAGATTGCCCATTAGATTTACCCAGAACAAAATATATCTTATGTTTAACCACTATAGAGACAACAGAGACAGTGGTAAATTCCAGAAGATCTGGCAAAGGTGAAGCACTCTCGGTGGGTTTATGAGTGCTGAATGGCCTCTGATGTCCTGGAGCTCACATGTCCAAAAACGTTGAAGAAAATTTTCAAATAGACGTTATCTTTATTAAGTTTACTCAACAGGCACATTGTACTGTCATTGTTAAAAAGAAAACAAATCACTAATCATCATCTTTCTTTCTTTCTTTCTTTCTTTCACTATTTCGTTGTGAAATATTACTTAAAACTTGTTTTCAGATCAGCTACTGTTGCAATAGAAGACACTGAAATCAGATCAGAGAGACGAGCAAACAAGAGAGTTGTAAATGTTTTAATTTCATATCACTGAATCTCACAGTTTTAATTCTGGATGACATATTTCCAAATAACTATGATTACTGGGACTCTGAGTGTCATGCTTGGATTCAGCACTTCTGTTGTAGAGATGTTGGGCCTCTTCTAACCTTATGTTTAATGTAACACAGAGTGCTGTATGGTGACGACATATAAGAGAATAAAAACAGAAGCTCATGCCAAGCTTGATGAGGATTTAGACCATGTTTTGAAAGGTAAACTGAGAAGAGTCAAAGAAATTCTAATGCATATCTATGCTGATTATAAGCCACTGATTATTTTTTCCTTTCACAGACCCTGTGATGAAGTCATTTTAAAATACCACGGTGTCTGAATTGCAAGCCCTCAGATGCAGAAAATGTCATATTCAAAGAAAAGTGACCCTCCACTTGAGGATGAATATGGTGGCATTTCAAATTCTATGTTTGTTTGGTTCGGCCATTTGCAGGATTGAGTTTGTAAAAAATGATCCTTATTCACTTCTGTACTTAGTTTTTTGTTAGCTTCTTTGTGTGTGTGTGTGTGCAGAAAATTGCATTATGCATTGTTATTCAAAGTTATGCAGTGTTCGAGTGATTCAGATGTTCATAGTGTACTTTCCAGTAATGCATGTATAACGTTCTACATTCATTTAAGTAGTTCTGTTATAGCATTTCATTGATCTTTAATTTATTGTAATTATTTTGGTCGAGTTTATATATGCTGCTGTGCTTTACAAAAATAAATTCCATGAGTAAATTTAAAATGTACACAAGATTCATTGTTGTAAAGTACATTAAAATTTTCTAGATTTGAAAGTGTATGTGTGTGTCATGTTGATTCAATGATTTTTGTGCTTGTTAATAAACCATATTAGAGTGCTGAAAATAGTTTTATAACAAACTAATAGTGTACTGGTAATGCATTTCTAATGAGCTGAAATGCTATTGAAAATGCTCTTGAAGCATATAGCTTAAAATATAATCCAACTTTACTTACAAGAAGTATAAAAGTATATTTTAAATAATTTAAAGAAGTACACTGAAATTACACTAAAGATGCTTGAAGTTGTTCCATTTTAACACAACTAAATATGTTAAAATATATTGCAATTAGCTTAAAGTTGATCTTAAGCATATCTTAAAGATTTCTTAACATACCTAAAGTTGTTTCAAAATTACACATTTATTATGCACTTTTGCATAGTATAATAAAAATATAATAAGTGCATCGATATTAGTACAACTAAAGTGTATTTCTTTTTTTTTTTTACCTGGGCTGTCAATGGTTTTATTGTTGTGACTGATCAATATATAATAAAGTATACATATGATAGATACATATGTATGTATATATATATATATATATATATATGTATAAATATTATTATTTAATGGACCTGAGCTAACATGAACTACCAATGAGCAGCTGTATGTTTATTAACTATTGGTAACTAATGTAACTTATTGTAAAGCATTATCAATAATTAAATAAAACTGAAAATGTATATATTCTCAAGATGTGATACAGACCTGTGTGAGAGATTTTTGAACAGCACTTGAGACGTGAAAAATCCAGATGCTCAAGTTATACATAATAGAATACATATTTTAGCATGTTATCAAGTTGGAATGTCGACTACGAGGAAATACACCAGTTCCTGTAATCCAGCGGTTCTCAATTCCAGTCCTTGAAGCCCCCCCGCCCTGCATATTTTGCATGTCTCTCTTTGTTAACACACCTGATTCAGATAATTTGCTTGTTAGAAGTGACCTCCGTGCATGAACTTTGTTCCAATTGACATGGTCCCTACACAGTGTCCATTGCTCCCTACTCCCCGAGCAAGGGAAATCCGTTGAAGTTTACTTCACTTCGGAACATTCATTCATGGACTTGGAGGACTGGAATTAAGAACCGCTGCCTTGCAATTTCTAAATTTTAAAGGGCCATTTATTTTTTAGCATAGATAAAAATTCATCCATGATGGAGTATATTATGTTGATGATGATCACTGTTTATACTTATGTAATAGCTCTATTTTTATGTTTAAATCTTTTTTATCTCATGAAAATACTTTATTTCTAGCTCGTCATACAATGCATACATACGTAGTGGTAAATGCTTAGCTTTTTTATTTATTTATTTTTTTAAGTTTAGCTTTATTTTTAGCTTTATTGGTACTGCTACAAACCAACTCAAATCATCAAGCTAGGTGAGGCATTTCATGTCTTATGATCAATGTCATATGATTTGTCAGGTACAAATAAATAACTGTATCTAATCTAAAACATTTGTCCTTCATTTTAAAAAGAAGAAAAAAATTAATATTCACCAATGCTAGATGATGCATACATTACAAGAAAAATCATCCTTATCTGTACTTAATTGGTAAATTCTAGTTAAATTAATTAAAAATAAATAATATAGCTAATATTTAGAAGACCAACAGAACCCTGTCATTTTTTGATCAGGAATACCACATATTTAATGGAGCTCTGCACAGAGGGCCTGATCAACTTACTTCAAATTCAGTAATAGTGTGATTCAGTGAAAGTTGCTTACATTGTTCTAAAGAAATATAGTGTTCTAATATAAAAACTAGTATTATGTTATCCTGGATTTTCTTAGAATTTCATGTATAACCCTTTTTCATATCCTTGTTATTTTGTATATTTTTATTTGTTAAAAAATGTATACACTCTTTGGCAAAATAAGCAAAGTTGTATATATAATTCTAATCATTCTTTGCACTTGGACCAAAACTTGTTTTGCATTCCAAAACATTCTATTTGAGGTGTGTCATAACTGAGACAGAAACACAATCATACCTTGTCCATAGAAGAGGTTTGACTAGGAGGAGAATATAAATGCAGGAAGGTTTAATAAGCAAACCAGACTGCTCAAATATCAACCACATCAAGTATAACTGCAGGTAATAACTTTATATTTCTAAAATTCCAGTAATGATCTTTTATCATATTAATGTTCTTAGGTATATACGAAAACACTAATCACCATTCTGTCAATATGTAATGTAGTTAGATGTAAAAAACAAAAACAAAAAAAAAAAACAAAACCCTGCTACCTAGTGATATAAAGTGATGTAAAGCAAATTGCATAGTGATAACAAGAAGCATATCCAATTGTTCAATGGCAGTAGTGAGCCAGTTCTTGTAGTATTTACTGTTTCATAAGCATGATCTATTTTGTTGCATTTAGATTATTGTCGTGTGCTGGAAAGCAGCTTTTTCCAAAATGTTGAATCTTATTCTGGTTCTCTCTGGAGTTTGTACAGTGGGCATGGCCATGCGTGAGTATCACACACCACTTTAGTCATTTTTATTATCATCACTGTATTTTATTTTATTTTTTTTTGCAAACATGCAAACATTTTTTTTGCAGCATGATTTTGAATGTTTGCAAAAAACAAACAAACAAACAAACAGTAATTATAATAATAGCAATAATTTATATTAATAACAATTTAATAATAATAATAATAATAATAATAAATATAGCTGCAAGCAGCAATGACGGGGCCAAGCACATCAGTGGCAAAATGAGGAGCTAAGCATAGCATGGAGCATTAGACCAACTTCAGCAATGAGTAATTGAAGCCATTTTAAGATTATTGTAGTCCAAATGGCTGAAAAATCATTTAAAACTACAAGTAATAAGATTGAATGTCTTTTCACTTTTGACCAATAAGCGGCTTTGTTATCAAATCGAAGTAATGTGTTCTGTGTGAGGTGACAATGGTACACACAAAGTTTGGTGTCAATATCCCAAAGCATTGGAGAGATACAGCCTAAAATGTCATTTTGGCATCATGCCTCAAATTCGTTGCTGTGGTATGCGAAAACCGTTTTGTCTATCAACACAAAATCCATAACTTTTTGTCAGCATGGTCTGAAGATGATATGATTAGATTTTGGTTAAAATCGGACAAACGGGTGAGGAGGAGTTCGAAAAAGTAGGTTTTCAACATAAATCAAAATGGCGGACAGGAAGTTCGGCTTTCTATGACATAATTGGTATGTATGTTGTCGGCATGACCCAAGGAATAATTTGAGACCAGTTTCATTACAATAGGCTAATGCAATCAAAAGTTATTAGCATTTTAGGAAATTTCATTATTAATAATTAATGAATGGTTTATTACTCTTGACCAATAGGTGGCGCTGTCACCAAACTGACATGGCGTGGTCAGTGTGAGGTGACAATGTCACATACAAAGTTTGGTGTGAATATGTCAAAGTTTCGCTGAGATACAGCCTCAGATGCTGTTTGGCATCTTTCCAGCAAATTCGTTGATGCGCTAAACGAAAACCGTTTCGTATATCGACACGAAATCCATAACTTTTTGCCAGCATGGTCTGAAGATGATCCGAGTCAAATTTGGTGAAAATCGGACTAACAGTCTAGGAGGAGTTCGAAAAAGTAGGTTTCCAACATGAATCAAAATGGCGGACAGGAAGTTCAGCCAATTATGGCAAAATTGATATCGATGTTCTCGGCATGAACCAAGGAATCTATCAACACCAGTTTGATTACAATAGGCTAATGTAACCAAAAGTTATTAGCATTTTTAGAAATTTCATTATAACTTTTGACCACAAGGTGGCGCTGTCCCCAAACTTTTTGAGTACCATCAGGGCATGGTGCTGAAGAAGCATACCGAATTTTGTAACGATACATAAATTTGTTCGTAAAATATAGCATTTTACTACAAAATTCAACATGGCCGACGCCCAAAATGGCAGATATGGGAAAATCAGATATGGTTGAACTCGGCATGATGCACCGAATCTAAAGAGACCATTTTTGTGGTTTTGGCCAAACCATTCACAAGTTATAAGCAAAAATATGCATTTTTCATATCTCCCGACCACTAGGTGGCACAGTGCCGAAACACTGCAGGTAGTCTCAGTTCATACTTGTTATAACAATCACCAAGTTTGGTCTCAATACGCCAAACTGTTGTGGACAAATTGACTTGAATTCCATAACTTTTTGCCACCATGGTCTGTAGATGATCTGAGCCAATTTTGGTGAGAATCGGACAAACCGTCTAGGACGAGTTCGACAAAGTAGGTTTTACGAACAATTGAAGATAGCGAAAAAACTTAACCTTACGATTTTTTTATTTTGGACTTGATTTGACTTGGCTTGAGCCAAGGATTCAGAGGAAAAAAGAATTTTCATTTTGTGGCTTACGGTTCAAAAGTTATTAGCATAAACATGAGTGCAAATTTGGAAACGTGGTGGCGCTAGAGAGTTTGAGTTAGAGACTCCAAATTTGGTATGGTTAATGTTGAGACTGTCCTCTATTAGTGTGCCAAATTTCACAACTTTCCCGCAAGCGGTTCCATGGGCTGCCATAGACTTCGGGGTGGAAGTAGAAGAAGAAGAAGAAGAAAAAGAAGACTAAGAACACTAACGATTACAATAGGTGCCTAAGCACCTACAGTGCTTGGCCCCTAATAATAATATAGACAGACAGATTTTTAGTTGTTATTTCCTCTTTCAGCTTTACCTGATTTCTACTCTTACTCACTGGCTGCTGGGGAAGGCAGTGGGACAGCATATTCCACTGCACATGCGGGTCGCATCACTGGTATCAGAATATGGGAATACAGTAGTGCATACATTGGTGGGTAAGTGAACCAATGCACCACTGATCACCTATCAAGACGAAAAGAGTGCCAAAGTAATTAAGATGTGTTTTATTGTGACTTAATTAAGTCATTTGCATTGTGTGTATCTATTTGAACACTGAAGACACATATCTGTTTAGAATCCAGCTGAGTTACGATGGTAACTGGACAACACTGGTTTGTGCAAACTATGGCACTCCTTTGGAGATGACACTTGTTGACAACGAATCCATCGTTCAGGTGTCTGGAAAGTATGACTATGGCTACATATATGAGCTTATATTTGTCACTAGTCAAGGCCGATCTTTAAAAGTTGGACAACCTTCTGGAATCTCATTTAACTTCTACCCGACCCATGATGGAAGTGAGCTACGTTTTCTCAGTGGTCGACAGAATGGATACGGACTCACCTCCATTGGGGCTCACTGGGCTGTCTACCACACCAGTGACAACAATGTAACACCTTAAGATCATATAAGTTCAGTTCAATGATTTTTTCATTCTTTCTGCCAGCATTAAATAAACATCTACAGAAACTTTTTTTTTTTTTAAATCTGTGTTTATCTGAGTTTTATCTGTTCTCATTTTTATAGACAAGATTCTCATGATTGTTACTTGAATAAAGCCGATGTTGTTTTGTTAATTTTAGCCTATCTATGTTAGGTGGGTCTTATACACTAATTTTCAGCTGCATAACCGTTTTGTCTTTTTTTAAATTTTTTTTTTTTAGAATTTTCTTTATTATTTGAATTGCCTTGTCTTTTTATATTTCTTCAACAACTGACATTCCGATACATTATCTTTTCTTTTTGTTATATGAAGATCACATTAAAAACATGGAAACATTTTACCTTGCCTTTATTGTTTATTTTTCTTACTCTTCAAATGCCTTATATGCATAGATTTTATTATTTTATCTTTTTCATATTTTCAATCTTAAAATATGGAAATCCAATATACAGCTCTGGAAAAATTTAAATACCACTGCAAAGTTATCAGTTTCTCTGGTTTTCCTATTTATGTGTTTGAGAAAAATTAACCTTTTGGTTTTATTCTATAAACCGACAACATTTCTCCCAAATTCCAAATGTCATTTAGATCATTTATTTGCAGAAAATGACAACTGGTCAAAATAACAAAAAATATGCAGTGTTTTTAAACATCAAATAATGCAAAGGAAACATTTTAAACAACACAATACAAAAGGTTTTAACTTAAGAAGAGTTCAGAAATCAATATTTGAGAAACACAAAGTTTTAACTTGAGAAGGGTAGGAGTAACCCTGATTTTCAATCACAGCTTTCATGCTTCTTGGCATGTTCTCCACCAGTCTTGGTGCAAAAAAAAAAAAAGAAAAAAAAAAAGCCAATCATCTCGGCTTTATTTGATGGCATGTGACCATCCATCTTCCTCTTGATCACATTCTGGAGGTTTTCAGTGGGGTTCAGTTCTGGATATTAGGTTGGGCATGACAGGGTCTTGATGTGGTTGCCCTCCATCCATACCTGGCTGTGTGGCATGGAGCATTATCCTGCTGGGAAAACCAATCCTCAGAGTTGGGGAACATTGTCAGAGCTGAAATCAAGTTTTCTTTTAGGACAACCTTGTACGTGGCTTAATTCATGGAAATGTGCCCATTTCCAGCCTTGCCGAAACACCCCCAGATCATCTCAGATCCAAATTTCACAGTGGGTGCAAGACACTGTGGCTTGTAGGCCTCTCCATGTCTCCATCTAACTATTAGATGACCATGGTGTTGGCAAAGCTTTGCCCTGTGCCGGGAGCCTGTTTTGAGCCGTCCACGCTGTGCCATTTGCCATTCTTTTTGTAATTCACTTGATGTCATCCTATGGTTGTTCAGTGACATTTGAATGAGTTGGCGGTCATCCCAGTCAGTGGAGAGTCATTTTCACCCTCTGCAGGTCTGAGGCTTTGTTGTCCCCACACTGTAAAAAATAAAAAAGTTGGGCAAACTTAAAAGTTTAAGGCAACCAGCTTCAGCAGATTTTTGAGTTTTCTCAACTTCTTGTTTTAAGTTTATACAACAAAAAGTCGAGACATTTCCTAAAAAATAAGTTGAGAAAACTCAAAAATCTGCTGAAGCTGGTTGCCTTAAACTTTTAAGTTGGCTCAACTTTTTTTTTTTTTTTTACAGTGCAGTGTCTACAGCTTGACCTTGTTCTTATGAACCGCCGTCTTCCAAATTTTAAGAATATAAGCAACTTGATGCTCACTGTATCCCTGCAGTAAAGCCCGAATTGAATCCTTCTTTTCCTCACTGAAAACTTTTTTCAACTCTTTGGCATGGTCAATAGTTATTATTTGAGTTTTTGCCATCAAGCAAAGTTTTTGCCATCCAGCTGGTCCTACTGCAAGAGGACAGTGATGACCACAGCAGTGGTTTTTATACTTTTCCTTGATAAAAAGATTACTGCTTTAAGAAAATTTGGAGTAGTCTCTAATTTTTTTTTCCAGAATTGTAAAATAGTTATTATTACATTTAATTATTACATTTAAATAGCAATTATTCTATTACATTTAATAAATTTACATAATAACATTTATGATGATGTAAACAACAAGTGACATGAATGAATAAAAATAAAATAAAAACCTTTTTGTTGTTGTT
Source organism: Tor tambroides (assembly GCA_021397915.2). Classification (NCBI taxonomy): domain Eukaryota; kingdom Metazoa; phylum Chordata; class Actinopteri; order Cypriniformes; family Cyprinidae; genus Tor; species Tor tambroides. The sequence goes on from JAFVLL020022325.1 coordinate 11,339, forward strand.
GTTGTTTGTTTTAAAAAACGTATTGTGTAAATGGCTCAAATTACGACTGTCCCAAAGCTGTGTTGTCATTTCCATTAACAACCAGCCTGTTTAGTGCACAGGAAACAGAACGTAAAAAATTTGAAACATGTGATCAGTGAAGAAAACAAAGAAAAATCAATGTGGTATAAGCTGATATTAACTGAGTGAAGGTGAAATAAAGAAGTAAAGAAATAAAGAACTTGCATCGTCCATTAACTGACTGGGATATTTTACAGAGAAGCCACACAATAGTTATGTAAATAAATTATAGAAAACCTTGTGTCATGATTTATTTATTTTTTTTAAACTGATGTGAATTATTTGAAATCATTTTATTTAAATTGGGATTCACAAAGGCTCATTGTTGTAAAAGGCAATGACAATATGATGTATATTACAAAGGACAGGTAATTAGAATAATATAATGTGAAGTAAGTTTGATGTTAATCTAATTTATCTTAATTCATTACAGGAGATCAACAAATTTGAACCAGTAAGATACAAAAATAGTGCTTCCAATTCTTCTTTTCTGTAAACAGTAGAATAAAATTTGGCACACAATTAAGATATTTTGAATTAAGTTCTGATAGTTCATATATAGTTCATAAAATTATCTTTTAAATCTGAAAGTTGGTAGCTGTGATATTTTGATGCCGGTCATGCTCTAAAACATTTCATCTGAGGAGTGTAAGAAAACAGAAGACAAAGACATTGTTCAACCAATAACAAAAGTCTGATGAGCAGAAAAGTGTACGAGCAGGTTTAGTCAACACACTTGTCTCTTGAACTATCAACCACATACCCGTCTACAGGTAATGGAAAGATCTTTATTCATATATATCACATCTGTTTGTTGTTGTTTTTGTAAATGCTATGATATTTTTCCCCTTTTTATAGATGAGCACTTGTGTATATGCAGTGTAAGCAGAATGTTACATTTGACCTAATTTATTATAATTAATTTTAGTTCAGTCATTTTCATCATTTTCATAAATCATTGAAAGTGGTTTATTATTTGCGACTAATTTGAATGTTACAAGACTTGCTCTGCAGCAAAAAGTGTTTGTATCAGAGACATCATGAAATGCACAAATGCAGAATAACTCTAATTCGATATCGATATTACTTCATTTATTATGATTTCCTTAGATTCCTGGAGTGTGCAGGACAGCAATTTATTCCAAAATGTTGCAGTTTTTCTTGATTTTCTCTGCAGTTTATGCCATGGGCATGGCAGCGCGTGAGTATTACCACATGTCTGTGATAAAATAGTTCAGCTCAAATAAGTAAGCAAATAAGTCAATAAATAAATATATAAAAAATAAAGTAATTAATAGATAAAAAATAGCAACTCAGGCATAATTACAATAGTCAGTCAAAAGTCAAGGTCCAAGATAAACAAGATACAATGTGACCAAAAGACAAATTACTTTTTAAGTTTAGGTAACTTCAGCTCTGCCATTCATTTTCTTGAATAATCCTTTAAGTTGAAATACATGCGAGACAGTTTTAAAAGCTATTACTCCCTCTTTCAGCTTTACCTGATCTTTTCTCTTACTCGCCTGCTGTTGGGGACGGCAGTGGGACTGAATTTTCCACTGCCAGTGAGGGTCGTATCACTGGGATCAGAGTCTGGGAATCCAATAACTACTGGGGCGGCTATATCTCTGGGTAAGTATCCTCAAGCACCTCAAATATTCGATTATGGCTTTGAAAAATCACATTAGAAAAGTATATTTAAAAACCTTTTCAAGTAGATGTCAGAAGTTGGAGTAACAAAGAATTTATTGTCACAAATTAATGCTACAAATTAATTCTCTCAGGGAGGTATTTGTGATTTAATTTATATAATATAATTTTAAATTGTACATGTCATTCTTTATGGCATATGCATTATTTGAACATTATTGACGTATTTGTTTAGGTTCCAGCTGAGGTACGAGAGTAAC
>JAFVLL020022328.1:0-36328 GCA_021397915.2 Tor tambroides
CAGTTTGTCATATCCTATTAACATGTGGTGAGGCACTGGCAACCCTCTGTTTTGTTTTAAATGTCTTATAGTGACAGTAATTTCTTAATTTTTGTCAGGAGGGTTGCAAAATCAAAAACTGAGTCCAGGCATTTAATATGAAATATGAGCTTCTTAGGCATTCACTGAGAAAAAACTCCTGTGCTCTTTGCATCAGAGTCCTTTACTAAACAGCATCTCTTAGGGCTTGTAGTCCAAAAGTGTGCTTAGTTGGAGAAAACTATCAGTTTTACTTAAAATTTCTTGAGAGAGGAGGATTATTTTTTCAATTTTTACTAAAAATGGGGCATTATGGCATGCTAAACACTCTCATGTAAGGTCTATTTTATTCATCCTGGAAGCCGGAGGGTGCAGTTGCACAGAAAGTCTACCAGTGAGATTCATAGAAGTCATATGCTGCCTCCCAATTTGCCTGCTTATACTATGCACAAAAAGTATGTACTCTTTTTGTGAAGAAAATTACTTTTGAGTGTGTAGTAGAATAGTATGCAAGCTTTGGGATGTACTACTTTGCCATAATTATGTTTTTCCAGATGCTCTGTTACGAGTATCCTGTCACCATTTAAACTGCCCTGTCAATCATCTTGTCACAGTTAACATCATCCTAGAGATCCTAGAGGCAGGTAGAGGCACATTGATCTGCGAGCTATGCCAAAAACTCTGCTCGTGTGTTTGCATAATGATGTATTTAAAAGTTAATAACCAAATGTATCTTTATAAAAAGTTAACAGTGTTGATGCAGATGAAATATTACGTGGATAACATTAAATTATTATTTTTCATGAGGTTAGATATTAATTATTAATCACTCAAACCCCTTTCTCTACTTGTCCGTCGGTCTTGCATATCTGCTGTGTTTGTGGTTTTTAAACACTTTTTATGCATGTTTGTAGTTCTAATCAAATCTTCATCAACACGCAATGGATTGTGGGCAGTATTAGCCATTAGAATGTGCACGGATCTGCATTTCAAATTCTAAATGGAAATAGTAAACCATCTGGGTACCTTTTGGATACTTATTTCAACATACTACAATTTGGAACACACTAATTCTAATTTCGAATACTATTTAGGAGGGATAGTGTGCGATTTGGGACCCAGTGATAAACTCCGCTTCAGGAAATCCTTAATATAGACAAAGACATTCAGCTATCTGTAGCTTAGTCTCGCGTAACCTTGGCTACTTTGAATGGCCAAGGACCCCCCAAGAGGCCATATGACTGACAGGTAAAGCAACCAATCACATTTTGTTTTGTGCTGCATCATGTTTAGGGGCGTGGAAATGTCCCCACAATAACAGACCTGTGTGTAAAACTGTTGGACATATTTTAAAGAGTTTATGCCTCAAAATTTACATATTTCACATACCTTTGAAAATCTAGCGTTTAGTTGATCCTGATAAGCACTCGTTATCACAGTTGTAAACACAATGGTTTTGTTCTTCCGTGAGGGGGTTTGGCACCATGGCATCTTTGTTTCCAGGCAGAACGTTAAAGAACACAACACACACGTATCTCGGAAATTCTGTATAATTCAACCAATCAGATGACAACTTCAAAACTCCTGAAATGAAGATAAAGATGTTTTGAATGATGAAACATGAAGGCAATAAACAAGACTGCAGCAATATATGGTTCATCTGTGCTGAAGCCATCTCATGTATTTTCCTAAGAATATGGTATATTTATAACACAGTACTAATCAACATCACCTGTATCACAGTATAGAATTCTGTAAAATAATATATCTTCTGTCTCATTCTATGATAATTAGTCACACTGGATCTAGAAGGAGGTTATTTTAAACACTCCGCTGATGATATATAGCTAATTTTGGAGCAAAAAAGTTGTTTTTTGATGCTATGTTAAGCTAACTAGCCCTTATTCACCTGTTGCCAGAATATGATTTATGTTTTATGATTCATTTGAAAAGCAAATCCATGTAAGATCATCGTAATATTTCTTTTTTAAGAAGGGCATTTCATTCAAAGGCAAAGAAGGTGAAGTGAGAAGTTTGATCAAAGTAATGAGGCAATAAAACAGTGTGACTAGAAAGGCATTCTCTCCCGCAGTCATCAACATGCACTCCATTCTGCCATCACAAGTACAGCAGTCATCTACATCACTCAGTAATCACATTAAATGATCAAATAAAGCTTTGGCGGGACAAAGGTTCATTTTGGCGGCTGCCAAAATATTTTCAGTAAAGGAAAACCCTCATGTGTTGCATCGGGGCTAAAAATTTGCACTTGAACACACCACAAAGATTACAGTCAATGGCCAACTGTCACGACAGTTGAGAGAAAATACCTATATCTGTATCATAATTTGGTAATAGTCTAAATTCGTCATTCAAAAAGCGAAACTGAAACTAGGAGTTTAGATATACTAACTGTAACCAAAGCAGCTCATGCTTACCATTTTTAGTATTAGTAATGTTATTCACTGTCTTCATTCCAGACGGCCTTGTTGTTATGAAATTATACGCATATTGGCATGTGCAGATGAAATGATGTAACACTAAAACAGCTGTTTTGTGTGTCCCCTTGACTTGGTCATTTGCTCGATTTCATCACTTTCGCTTTTCTTCTCACGCACTGGTTCGCTAAGCTGAATAGCCAATCAGAGTAATCAGTCTCACCGACTGCCTGACGCCAATTCAACACGCTCAATTGGCCAAAAAAGATGCCAACGGGGTCCGACCAGTGTCGACGGTGCAGAACACACCCTAAAACTGAGCTGACAGATGCTCAACGACGGCCCGCCGTTTTCCACCGGCTGACAGTCGAATTGGCGTGTCACGGCCTCTTGTCACTTTTTGCTGTGCACGCTTGCACACTACCTAGCAATCTTGTAAAATCTGCAGTGAGAGGTGGCTCTTTGTCATTTCGGTGAAAAAGCGAGAGGTCAGAGTTTAAGAGCTGTAAAAGTGATTGGTGCGTCTGAAAAACGTAATGTCGAAGTGTAAAAGTTTGGAATGGAACACAGGCTGCAGGTCAGTCAAAAACAGCATCAGTGTCAACGGAGACTGGCCGCGTCAGCGGCGCGCAGTGAAACGCGATCCGTAGCTGACAAAGAAAAATGTAGCGTTTTCTACGTGAACGTGTGTGTGTGTGTGTGTGTGTGGCCATTTTATACAAAGCCGTTTGATCATCCAACAAAGCCGCTCCTTTATACACACACCCACTAAAATTTCCTCAGATACAGGGTTATTGGTGCCAAGTGAGATTACATAGTCCCCGAGGATATTGCCTACGGAGCTGCTACAACGGGAAGCATTTAGACCTGTGTTCATTTATCTTATGCACGCACACACCTAGTTAGGTAGGCAAAAGAGAGATGCTATCATGGTAGAACCCTTCATGTGTGTTTTTACTCTATGAAATAGTGATTGTGTTAGTGAAATCCTCGTTAGTTTGGGGTCATTAGAGATTTAATTAATATTTATGTTGACTAAGCACTACCCTTCGTTGCCGGCATTAATGCTTGTGTGTGTGTGTGTGTGTGAGCATTCCCTGTTATGCTGTTTTTAATTAAAGCCTTTGTGTGTGCTTATGTGCATAAGAGGGAGACCCAGAGGAAACTTTTAATGCTCAGAGGTGGCTCAAAAGACCTGATGGAGTTCTCATGTGTGTCTCATTTAAATGTCCCCTTCCTCTTGAAATTTTCTGCATGATGTGAAATGAAATTAGCTGTTATTTGGCAAATCGGACCACAGTTGAGTCATTGTTGAGCTCTTTTCTGAAACGAGATGAGATGGTCGGTTTCTCAGGAGAAAAATCTCATTTTTAATCTCAGTGGTGCCTAGAAGAAACAGTTGAAGCATTAATGAGACCCTTTGGTGTAGCTTGACATTTGGGCTATTGGTGAGCCAGACCATGATACTGGGTTTCTAGATTTCATATTGTACATTCATCCGACCTGTTTAAATAATGGGCTTGTCTCATTCTTGTGCATCAGTTGTGCTTTTATTTAGTTGAATGTACCTTCACGTTCATCCTGAACAGACCTTTTGGACCATATGCTGTAAGATAGTAAAATAGTTGAATAGCGTACATTCTTTACACCAATTAACGTATTTTCAATTTCCACTGTTTGACATTTAGAATTTTATAGCATGTAAAAGTTTCTGTGACTTGAATAGTTAAAGGAATAGTCCACCCAAAAAATTAAAAGTCTCTCATTGATTACTTACCCTCATGCTGTCCCTGTTGTGTATGACTTTCTTTCTTCTGTGAAACAAACAGATTTTTAGAAAAATAACACTGGCCTGCATCATAGTACTTGCTGAATGAAATCCAATACTTGTTTCTTACCAATTTTGGGTGCTGAATCCAAAAATAGTGCCTGTTTTGCTGGAGCATGCCACACTTTCTCACAAAATATGAGGTGCATTTTGTAGCATTTTTTGCTTTTGACAAGGTGAAGAATTCTTGTACTATGCCTTAATCAGCAAAAACAACTGCCACAAAGACATGATTCCTGTCTTCATATGAGCCAGGTTGCAACTATTAGTTCAATTTTCAGCCTATTTTTCTACATGTATAAATGATTCTGAAGACATTTCCACTTTTTCCAATAATTTGCAAATTGTAAGTTACTTTAAATCAGCAGTTCCCAATTCCAGTCCTCGCGCTTCCCCACTCTGCATATTTCGTATGTATCTCTTATCACATACGACGTTTGTTCTATTCGACCGTATGTGCGCTGCGAAGTGGACATCACCGGATATTTCGCCATGATTCCAGTTCGAAGCGAGCGTATATGTTACATACGAAGGGCATTAAAGTGTGCGAGATGTTAATTTGGACTGGAATGGGGAACCACGGCTGTAAATGATACATTTTGAATGCTTCTTTTTGTCATTAAAACTTTTTACGTTTGCCTGCTTTTGTTATTAAATTGCATTAAAGCTAATACGTATATCATTTTAAAAATCTTTCAAGGGATGGAAAACTAAGTGATGGAAAGTTGTTATCGATAGTTTTGAATTCAGCATCTTTAAACTAGGTAATATTAGGTAAATCAGCAGAATTTTTTTTCAAGGTACGTAATGTTTGAGTATTGAGTATCAATGTGAGACAGGACAGTCTTCTGTTTCTTCTAGATTATGGGTGGAATGGTTGCATTCGTTTTGCATGGTTTTTGAAGTGCCAGCTTTGAGGGATCAATCCAACTGCATTATATGCTTGAGAGATGGATTATTGTAAAATTTTGTAAAGCTTGTAATTTTTAATGTGACATTCAGCTTTAGCTGCATTCTGGGTTCTTTGCTTCTTCATTTTGCTCTGCCCTCGCAATGTTAAACACACCACAGACAGTGCAGATCTGGTCACCCAATTTAATTTAAACAAAATCCCATGAATTTTTCCACTGGAATACACTTGGAACCTCTCGTTTCTCTTACCAATTCACTTGCATCTCTCTCTGTGTTTCATGGGGTGTTTTAAAACTTTATTTTCTCTCCATGTCTTCACTTCTGATCCCTGTTAGCATCCTTTACTGGGAATGTTTCTGAAGTAGGGAAATGCAATAGAACAGACACCAGATATTTTTCTGTCTGTCAAATCTGTCAAATCATTTTACATTTCATTTATGCATTCAGCATACGCTTTTATCCGAAGCAACTTTCCTTCGAAGATATACAGTTCATGCATTCCCTGAAATATTCTGAATACGAAAGTTGTGGTTAACAACATCTGATGTAATAGGTAAGTGGTACAATCATTTAAAAGCAGAGGCCAGTGTTTTTTTTTTTGAGTGTGAAGGCAGCAGTTCAAAAATTCATCTGTTTAGCAAACAAACTAAATGTTGTTCCAAATGTCAAAGCCCAGAATCCTGCAGGAAGCATCTGTGTATCTGGCACACTATTCATCTCCTGAACACTTATTCCTCACACCCTCTTCCTCACATCAGCATGCGGCAGGATCACAGAGGTAATGAGCGTGAGTGAGTGTGTGTGTATGGTGCTCTACTAAAGCCGATTTTTACTTGTTTCTTTGCTTAGGCATCTCCGTCTAGCTAAACTCTGTTTTCAGGTTCAAGAGCATACATTCTGGCCCAGTTTTTGAACAAGAGATTAGGCTAGATTTCTCTCTCAGAAAGCCTTTCGACGTTCCAATTAAAACATTTAAAAGTCCAGCTGCTTTCTTCCTCCTGCCTCTTAATCTTCTTGTGAGAAAGGACGAAAGCGAGGCAAGGCCAGTTGAGTTGTAATAAGTGAGAGAAAAAGAGATGGATCAGAATTCGGATACGGTGAGAGATATTGACACAGCGAGAGAAAGATAGCAGACATTGACGGATCCAAATGAGAAAGACAAAATGGAGAAGAGAGTGAGAGGAAATGGGCAGCTCTGAAAGTTGACAGCGATTTGCGGTGACCCTAAATAATTCGATTTCTGGCGACATAAGCGACTGACCATGCAATGCAATGTGGGCGTGTCCTGTGATGCAACAGTTTACATGTACGCAAATGAGCATCAACAGAATTTAAACCGTGTCAGAAAGTGCTGTTCTAAGCATGTTTGATTCATGCATTGATAGTCATTCATCTTGTTCATTATATAATGCATTGCTGCAATATCTGTACCAATGTATTAGAGCAAGAGGAATGGCTACTAGCGACCTGCTGACCTCTAGCAATAAAATCAGTGTGAATGGAGCATCAGTCATGTGGATGAGGTATGATATAGAATATTAACCTAAAATGATCGCCTTCTATATGGACTCTTTTCCCCAGATGCATTCAATCGATATTCACTGAATGCATGTATCCGTTACAAAACCTATTTGAGTTCTCTAACGCATTGGTTTAGGTGTACAAGTGTGCATGTACAGTACTGTGTTGAACTCCATATGAACTCCATCTGTGGTATAAATGCTAATACAACCAGATGTGAGGAGAAAACCTCAGCTCCCAACAAACCAGCACACAACACAACACATGCATGCGAGACACTGACTGGTAAACCAAGCAAACATGTACAAACAAGCACTGTCTGTCACAGACACCGCACTTTAATCTAATGGATCTGAACTTTGTGTGAACCTCACAGTCAAAATACTACAGCACCTGAGCCTGTCCTACACATTCTCATACACACACACGAACACTCCCACACTCCCAGACACGCAATATGTTGACTACAGTTCAGGTGCTGTTATCAAGTTTCCTTTCTGGTATTTGTGTTTTCTACTCTACAAACATTTGTAAATATGTGTATAAAAAATACATTCATCTCATTTTCTAGTGGCAAATAAATCATCAGTCTCATGATTTCATGGAAAAAAAAATTATACATCTGAAGCAACCATGTGCATTTTGGTTGGAGTCTGTTTTTCACAGTTGTACTTAACAAGAAAGAGAAATTTAAATTTGTTGTTCAAAAACAGTGTACTAACCTGATGTAATGTGATAAAGTGTCAGGCATTATCTTTTCTATATGAAATCGTTGTTCTGACACTGAGAAGTCCCATCGATAGTTACCTCTCATTGGTTTAAAATCTTGCTCCACATAGTTATGTATTAAACAGTGTTTATTTATTCATTTATTCATTCTGATTGGCTATACTGCGTTACATATTCTTTTTCATTTTCATGGTTAGGACACAGTTTAAATACATTTTCTTAAAAAAAAATTTACTTTTTCTTTTTTTTTTAAATCATATTTTGTCAGAAGTGCTGTAATTGTGAAGTGAGACAACTAGTGGATCCTACTAATACAGATTCATAGCTTTGCTAGAAAATATGAAACGGGAAAATACTTATTACTTAATTATTCCCCATTATGTTTTCTTGCAAACTATTTGAGAACTAACAAAGTTAGTAATAAAGTACTAACAAACTAAAAAATATATATTTTTTAAATAATAAAATTAAATGTAAATTGGTAAAATGTGTAAAGCTACAATACCGTTTTGGGGTCAAGAAAGAAAGAAATACTTTTATTCAGCAAGGATATATCAACTAGGTTCAATGTTACAATTTTTTTATTTCAAATGTTTTTGAATTTTCTATTCACCAAAGAATCAAGAAAAAAATGATCAGTTTCCACAAAAACATGAAGCTCAACTGTTTTCAACATTGATAATAATAATAATAAGAAGAAGAAGAAGAAATGTTTCCTAAGCCGCAAATCACCATATGTAGAATGATTTCTGAAGGATCATGTGACACTGAAGACTGGAGTAATGATGCTTCGCATCACAGGACTTAATTTTTTAAAAATATATATTTAAATAGAAAACATTTTTTTTAATTGTAATAGTATTTTACATTATAACTCTTTTTACTTTACTTTTGATCAAATAAATGCAGTCTTGTTGAGCATAAGAGACTTGTCATATATATATATATTTTTTTTTTAAATTACAGACCCCAAAACTTTAAACAGTAGTGTAGTTCCTTACTGTACTATGTCTTACTGTTGTTGCCATTTCTAATTAGCTGTTTTTTATATAATGTAATGGTCGATCAGTGAAGTTGGTACTATAAAAAAAAATCTGATTTCCAACTTGTAATAGTTTTTACTATATAGAAATTAGTAACTATTCTGACATCCTGATCTGAATGTACTGTAATAAACAATTCACTTTACTCTAATGCCATGACTGAGGCCTTGTATTTTGATTCTTTCTGTGTGTTTGTGTGCTTTAGGTAATGCGTTTGTAGTGAGCCTGGCTTTCGCCGATCTTCTGGTGGTTTGCTATCCCTACCCTCTGGTCTTGCATGCCATGCTGCACGCGGGCTGGTTGCCGGGGGAGATGGAGTGTAAGGTCAGCGGCTTCCTGATGGGAGCGAGCGTCATCGGCTCCATCTTCAACATCACCGCCATCGCCATCAACCGCTACTGCTTCATCTGCCAGGCCAACACCTACGAGAAAATCTATGGCCGCGCCGGGACCATGGCACTACTGATGTTAGTCTGGGTGCTCACCGCCATTGCCATTCTTCCAAACCTGGCGCTGGGGTCGTTGACGTACGATCCTCGCGTTTATTCATGCACCTTTAGTCAGACGACAAGCGCGGGCTACACCATTGCAGTGGTGACCGTGCATTTCCTGCTTCCTATCGCGGTAGTTACGTTCTGCTATCTGAGGATTTGGGTGCTGGTGCTCCGCGTGAGGAGGCGGGTCACAACCGACGTCAGGCCACGCCTCCGTCCGAGTGAGTTGCGCCACTTCTTGACCATGTTCGTCGTCTTTGTGCTGTTTGCCGTCTGCTGGGCACCGCTGAATCTGATTGGCCTGGCTGTAGCGGTGGACCCGCCCCGCGTAGCGCCCCTGGTCCCTGATTGGCTGTTTGTTTTGAGTTATTTCATGGCATATTTTAACTCCTGCCTGAACGCCGTAGTGTACGGACTGCTCAATCAGAACTTCCGCAGAGAATATCGAAGGATACTTCTGTCACTTTGTAAGCCACGCCTCTTCCTGCAGGAGACATCAAGGGGCGGGACTGAGCGCAGCAACAAACAGTCACCTGGCAACAACAATAACGATGATCAGCCCAAAGCGAACACAATATGACTTACCCACAATACATTTAATTGTTCACAGATATCAAAGAGAGAATGCTGCAAAAAGGTTTTAAATCGCGTCCACTAGTGTTTTGAAAATAATGTTTCTATGTCTCACTTTAGATACCACCCTCTGCAAAAAAACAAAACAAAACAAGACAAAAAACAAAACAAAAACAATACCTCATTTGTCGGAAACCATACAATTATAATAATCCTCAATATTAGGAAAATAATTACATCTCAAGTATTACAATCACATTCAATGAATGCATGCTAATGATTGAGAACAGTGCAATAAGTCATTACCAGACAAAAGGTGCAAGCTCGAGGAAGACAAAGACTGCAGATCATTTTCATCTTCTCCAAACATGCGCCCCTAGAAAATAACTTATTTTTCTCACTGTTAGTTGAAGGCTGCTTTCTCCAACCGCCCATAAATTCTCACCTAACAGATCTCTCAGTTTCACAAGTGCTTCCCTAATGATATAACAACATTAAAGAAACACTCCCCAAATGCTCACACATTTGTGACCGCTCAGCACCTTGACATACTTTTTCCCAGCGCTCCAATAGTGTTAGCACTTTTGGCACTGTAAGTACACTAGAGCCTCCCCCTTATGCAACCAATTAATTTTAAACTCAACAGAGAAAGTGTAAAACTAGGGCTCCCTTAGGTTTGCAGCAGAGGTTATCCAAACGTTCCCCAAAACACTGCAGCAACGTTCTTGTAAAACTCCCCTATTGCTATGCAAACTCAACTTGAGCATCTCCCACAGCTACATTCATGCGAACACTGTGGAAATCTTCCGATAACCTTCCCACAACATTCCTCTACTAGGTCTGTGGATGCCATCCTATGGGAATATGCCAAAATGCTGCAAGAACATGGTCTTATATTCTCCATAGGTTTAAAAACAAAACATCACACGCTCCCTATGTCTGTGCACCAGCAGAACGCATCTGCACATGCTGCACGTTACGGCATACTTACATTTAACTTTTTTTAACTCAAAAGTTTAGCATTGAATCCATTAACAAGGTTCAAATAGACAAAAGTTAAAATAATTTATTAATATACCTACTTTACCTGTAATATACCAGCATGTCACTCTGTGTCAACAGACATTTTATACATACACACTTCAAGGTGCCAGTCAATCAAACCACAATATTAAAGAAGGACCTAATTCTTAATTAATTATATTTGATAGCTTTGATCAATTCATACTGATATAATCATTTATATTTAGTTAGAAAGTCAAAACTGCGTAGTCTGAGGAAAATTTTCATCGCAGTCATATCAGTTAGCCACTAATATTATGTTTTTATAGCTGTTACACAAAGCATCTGATAATTTAAAGGTTTTATTTTACATATAATGTATGTTTTACTTTGCTTACCCAGTACTAGTAGTTCGTCTGTCTGTGATTCAAGCAATGGGCGCATGCCGTGCTCAATTACACAGAACGCGCTTTGCTTTCCACTGCACTGCTTTTGAATATTTTTTTTTTTTCAATGTAAACAGACATCTTTGATTCTTTCAGCGTCATTTTTAAATCGGTGTGTACGTTAAGCTTGAAAAACACACCTCGAGATCCTGCACTCGTTTCCATGTCACTGCAATATGTGTCGAGTATTTAAAAGCAAAAACGGTTTCTGTGTAAACGGCCTCTTAAACGTTCCTTCAGCTCGCCGCGGTTTTAAAGTCCTCCGACATTTACAGTCAGGTCCATAAATATTGGGACATCGACACAATTCTAACATTTTTGGCTCTATACACCACCACAATGGATTTCAAATGAAACGAACAGGATGTGCTTTAACTGCAGACTGTCAGCTTTAATTTGAGGGTATTTACATCCAAATCAGGTGAACGGTGTAGGAATTACAACAGTTTGCATATGTGCCTCCCACTTGTTAAGGGACCAAAAGTAATGGGACAGAATAATAATCATAAATCAAACTTTCACTTTTTAATACTTGGTTGCAAATCCTTTGCAGTCAATTACAGCCTGAAGTCTGGAACGCATAGACATCACCAGACGCTGGGTTTCATCCCTGGTGATGCTCTGCCAGGCCTCTACTGCAACCGTCTTCAGTTCCTGCTTGTTCTTGGGGCATTTTCCCTTCAGTTTTGTCTTCAGCAAGTGAAATGCATGCTCAATCGGATTCAGGTCAGGTGATTGACTTGGCCATTGCATAACAGTCCACTTCTTTCCCTTCAAAAACTCTTTGGTTGCTTTTGCAGTATGCTTTGGGTCATTGTCCATCTGCACTGTGAAGCGCCGTCCAATGAGTTCTGAAGCATTTGGCTGAATATGAGCAGATAATATTGTCAGCAAGCACTTCAGAATTCATCCTGCTGCTTTTGTCAGCAGTCACATCATCAATAAATACTAAAGAGAACCAGTTCCACTGGCAGCCATACATGCTTACGCCATGACACATTCACTGATGAGGTGGTATGCTTAGGATCATGAGCAGTTCCTTTCCTTCTCCATACTCTTCTCTTCCCATCACTCTGGTACAAAGTTGATCTTGGTCTCATCTGTCCATAAGGGTGTTGTTCCAGAACTGTGAAGGCTTTTTTAGATGTCACGTTTCTGGCCTTCCTGTTTTTGAGGCTCACCAATGGTTTACATCTTGTGGTGGACGGCTCTGTATTCACTCTGGTGAAGTCTTCTCTTGATTGTTGACTTTGACACATACACCTACCTCCTGGAGAGTGTTCTTGATCTGGCCAACTGTTGTGAAGGGTGTTTTCTTCACCAGGGAAAGAATTCTTCGGTCATCCACCACAGTTGTTTTCCGTGGTCTTCTGGGTCTTTTGGTGTTGCTGAGCTCACCGGTGCGTTCCTTCTTTTTAAGAATGTTCCAAACAGTTGTTTTGGCCACGCCTAATGTTTTTGCTATCTCTCAGATGGGTTTGTTTTGTTTTTTCAGCCTAATGATGGCTTGCTTCACTGATAGTGACAGCTCTTTGGATCTCATCTTGACAGTTGACAGCAACAGATTCCAAATGCAAATAGCACACTTGAAATGAACTCTGGACCTTTTATCTGCTCATTGTAATTGGGATAATGAGGGAATAACACACACCTGGCCATGGAACAGCTGAGAAGCCAATTGTCCCATTACTTTTGGTCCCTTAACAAGTGGGAGGCACATATGCAAACTGTTGTAATTCCTACACCGTTCACCTGATTTTGTAAATACCCTCAAATTAAAGCTGACAGTCTGCAGTTAAAGCACATCTTGTTCGTTTCATTTGAAATCCATTGTGGTGGTGTAGAGAGCCAAAAATGTTAGAATTGTGTAGATGTCCCAATATTTATGGACCTGACTGTATATAGTCAGCTGTTGAAAGTACCCATTCTAACCAGTAGGTGGCATTATCAGTCATCAGGTTTCAATAAACCGTCATTAGCTAAGTTTCCTTCGCCCTCTTTTTATGTGCACTTTAAAGTATTGCATCAGAAAGGAGTGATGAGAATGCCAAATTTCAAAAAGAAATCCCTTAATTCACAAAAAAGTTTTTAAGCTCATTTGAGGTAGTTTTTGACTTGTTTGAAAAAGGGTTAATGCGAATAGGCCTAATGGGAGATGGAAATGCATTTTGCGAATAAATTGCGCATGAGTTAAAAAAAAGTCACAAGAAAAGCATAATCTGACTAACCAGTGGACCGATTTTGTTGCACAGCATCTGAAATGTTGTTATGGTCATTATGAAATGTCTGAGCAACGTCTGTCGTCAAAGTATTTCTGTATTACCTCCCAGAACCATAGATATGTATAGATGCCCCATTCGACCGCTCCAGGCATGCGGCCGCCATCTTGGAGCAGTCAACTTGACGTCATTCACCATACTGTTGGTTCGCACAGAGCCGTTCTGTGCAGGATTGTGGCATCTTTCGAATATTCAGTGATTACTATGGTGAATGACGTCAAGTTGACCATTACAATATGGAGGACGGCTTACGTATAGCGGCCCATAGAAACAGTCGCTAGAAACAGTTGCCCAGAATGGTCTACTATGACTGCATTCCCAGACAGCTGGCATTCACCTCCGAAAGCAATGACCGCATTTATTGTGTTTCGTCTGCAAGTAATGCAAGTAATTTATTATTTTTGAAAATGATTATACGCAGTGGCTTCTCCTACTTTTCTTAGTGATATTTAGTGCCAGTTTATCAGGGAGTGACGATTTTGTTCTCTCTGACTTGTTGGATGGAAACGGTGCTTATTCGCAAATGTTATTTATGCAATATTACAATTTTGTGCATAAGTTAATTTCACAACTTAGGATGGAAACCCATCAACTGATTGAAGAGTTGGATGAGGTAATCAACTGTTTAGCGAAATTGAAAATTTTTGTCTATCATCTGACCTAGAATTTAATCTTAATGTTATTTAGAGTAGCTTTACTAACGCCTTACTAATTTGTCCTCATTTATTCTTGACATTCATGCAGAAAAGTTACAGATTTTTAATGTTTCTTCTCATGTAATTCATTTTTAGAAATTAATCTCTACAACCTGCGCTCACCTCAGACCTTTTAAGTACTTTTTCATTATTCTGGAAAGGATATTGCTAAAATAGTTTTTTGTCTTTGAAGATTCCACTACAGATGTACAGTATTCATCGTGAAACAATAGACTTTAAACTGGGTATATTGTTTGTGTGTACAGTATGTAAACTGTTTAAACCTCAAAAATTTCAAATCTGCCAAAAAAAAGAAAAACTGACGGGTTAATTCATTAAACAGTTACTCAAAACATTTCAACAAAAAATCTCTCGCTATAAGTACCCACAATTCAGTATAACCACATGTCTAACACTCATGATCAGGAATTGCATTGAGAAAATTGCATTCAGCACTCATTTGTGGCTGTTTTTGCATCATTACCTGATTTACGTAATTCCTTTAGTATCCCGGGTGCTAAAACAACGCAGACAGTGTGCAAATAAACAAGTCCTAGACATGGGATGACAATTCACATTAATCAGTGGATCTTCCAGTTCAGGAAATTTAAGCCTCAAATTTTAAGTACTTCAAATTATGACTACCAGTAGTAGTAACATTTTACCAATTTATTGTGAAGAGTTTTTGACTCCTTTTCAAAGGGGGCTTCAATTATGATCACAGTGAGTAATAATGCTTTATGTAAGGCATCAATGCACTTATTGAAATCTTAAGTATACTACAATCCTTTAAATATTGTACTTTATAATCTGTTGAACCATGGTGCACTTTGGCAGTCTGTAACTTTATTTTTACTTCACATGGTTAAAATAAGTTTAATTTTTGCGTCCCAGTAAATTTGGAAAAATGTTAGTGAAACCCAAACACCATATGGTCAGAGAGTGCTCAGGGTGTTAAAAAAAATGCTCTTACCAAGAGTTCAAGTTTACCTGACTGCATTTCAAGTTCTTAGTAACAATGATCTATTTTAGCTGTGAGTTCATATCAGACCACGTGAGGTGAGGGTTTCGACATCTTTAGCTATTACAAACACAATAGGCTGCAGTCGCCCTTGAAGGCGATTCAAAAGCACAATGAAGATGTCATGAGAAAGAGAGAGGCGTATTTGTTCTGTTTACAGTTCCAGTGTTATCTTAGTAATGGAGTTTGTCGCAGGACAGTGAATGACTCCATGTGTCTATGCATTTAAAACATGTCCCGCCATCAGTCACCGATATCTTAGTATTCCAACCGAGCGCCCGAACGCTCGCATATCGTACTGTTTATATGGGTATGAGTATTTTATATCAGTTCCTCTCATGGGTAACCTGATCTTAGTATTTACGATGAGAGTAGACTAATCTTAGTAACTCCGACAAGTATCTCGCACTTCTTACTCCGGCGAGATCACATGCTCATTTCTTAGTACCTTTGATGACTATGATGATGAATAATCTCTGTATTTATGACAAATGCTCGTTTAGTAATCTCTTCGTCTTGGTAAACCTGATGAGTGCTTGCATCTTTCTATCTTCAGTTAGTATACATGTCTTGGAATTTTTGATGAGTTCTCAAAAATCGAAGAAAAGCTTTTATCCAGCACCTGTAAAGCGATATTCGCATTGGTGGAATAATTATGATGTGCTTTACTCAGAACGAAGAAATCTATTTATTATTGTATGTATTTGTTATTTTTATGAATTATTTTTAAAATAGTTTTGGTTGTTATTGCTACCTTCTGTACTTTGATACCCTTTCCCAGTCTGTGAGCGTCCATTTTGATCTACGGTATTGTACTGTATTTGGCTAATTTCATTTTTTTTTATATGGTACAAAGACTGAGTACTTATCTTTGTTTCCACAACAAGTACTAAACTGTCTTAACTGAGTTTACTTAAATGGTAATCCCCAGAAAAAAACACTGTGCATATTGTGTTACCTCAAGTTAAGGAACTAAATTATGTTGAAGTCAACAAATAAATAAACCCTTGAAGTAATCTCAATCAACAGGTGCATCTTATCAGTGTGTCTTAGTACTTGGGTAAGTTCTCTCATCTTAGTAATGCTGCTGTAGTGGTGAACATGGACTGATGTACTACGTTTGTAAAACTTAACTTAGTAAATCAAAGCATTAATCGGGTCAAACTGTTACAGCCCCAAACACTTGTGATATTTCATACCGCAAAATGAATGTGCATGAACGTTGATTGTTTTATTTGAATCTTTTGAATTTGTGCGCTTAAGGAGCAGGACAAGGATTACTTTTGGATAAATAACGGCATGAGTGATAAATTGCTAAAAAAATGGACTGATGGGGAAAAAAGGGCCAAGAGGCTTTAAAAATAATGTGACATTGTCTACTATGATTCCATGAAGACTGCTGGTGTAAGATTTTACATGTTAATAAAACTTTTATTTTTAAGAAGTGTCCAGTTTGTGTTTTCTTCTGACTCTGCTGATGCAGTCATGAGTGGTGAAGGGATATACACACCATCACAACCAGCGGCTTAAAAACAAGCTGCTCTTTCTCCCTGCATAGCCACTTTTCCTGAATTCTTAAATAAAGGGCTTTTAAATTTTCTTCTTCCTGTCCCCTCCAAACTCCTTTTCCTGTCAAATGCTTTTTTCCATCATCACTCAATCTCTCCGAGTGTCACTCCTTTTTACGAACGTGCCCTCCCCTTATCACTCACATCACTCTATTTCACCTTTTTCTTTGTCTCCTCATGCCTTTTTCTCCTTCTTTGTCAGATCCTATACTTATTTAAGAGTGCTTGCTAAGCCAAACATCAGTATAACTTAGAGGCAGTGATTTAAACACCTAAAGGTCCGTTCACGCCAAGAACGATAAAGATAATGACACACCAACAGCATCCACAATAACATTCTGTTTATTATAAGCACATGCTCCAATTATGTTGTTTGCCACTTTAGATGTTTAAGCTCTTTAAAGCAGGATGGGATTTAGAACTATATTTTTATTGTTATCATTATTGTTTTCGTCCTTGGCGTGAACCCTACATTAAATATTTGTGCGTGACTTGTCCCAATCCATTTGCACTTCAGGCAGATACCTAAAATAGTGTGGTTTGTTGAGGAGAGGTGTGCTATTACTTTTCACAGTAATCAGATTTTCGTCTTGCGGATTATAAATGGGCAAAAAAAAGAAAAAGTCACCAAGGTTAAGGACAGCCTAGAATATCAAAGAAACTTTGGGTAGTTTTGGGAAACCTAGTTTAAGACTATTGAAATCACTTACAAAATTAAAATCTGCTAATAAAGTATACCATTTATAAAAATGGTAGTCAACTACTGAGCTAAAAGTAGCTAACTACATTTTATTTATTTAAAGGGTTAATATATTTTTAAGTATAACTTTCCCATATAATTTATAATGTAGATTATACTTTAAATATAAAATGCTATAGCGACATTTTTATGGCACGCGAGTTTTTAGGCTAAATTAAAAAAAGAGGAAAGACTCAATATAATGATGGACAGCTTTAAATATTCCTCTGCAAAATACAGATAAATGCTACCAAGAGATCCCTTCTTTGATACGCAGGGACTCGAATGGGTGATTCATTGTTTGAATCTTTTAATTTATATGAACTGTCCGTTCGAACCATTTCACTAGAATGAATCGGATTTCCCAACGCAATGGCTGCGTCCGAAACCACCTACTTCTCTACTATATAGTAGGGGAAAGGCACACGAATGCGGAGATCGAACCAGCATCCTTCTGCTTACCAGTTCACTACACCACAAAAGTAATGAAGCTATATCAAAAATTAGCATGTAATTGTAAACATATGAAATGAAATTTGGCAAGAAATGGAATGCTGACAACATGAGATGTAAAATGTTTTACTCTGTGTAAATGTTTTACAGGTAGTTGTTCTCATGGAGAGCAGGCACACAAATGTTTGGAGCAGACGGAGTGGCAGCCAGATTGTCCCACACGCATTCTCCTGCTCTTGCTTCAAGATTGTGTGGTACGGGGGGCCTCATCCTCTCTGTGCACTCAGGCAATGATAGCCTCGATGTCCCATGATCCATGATCAGATTCAGTCTGACTGCAGCAGTGAGGGTCGTGATGGACAGCAGAGACAGGTGAAGGTGGACATGGTGGTCAGCTGCTTCATCAGAATAAAGCTGCAGAACTGGCTCAGCTGTGTTGAGATGGCAGTAGATGTGGGTTCACTATCTGTAAATACATGATCGTTAGAACAATATGTTTGAATAAAGCTTTGTTTCATGTGTTGTTGACTTGTGTTTATTTATTGTCATGGTTACTTTTATTTACATTTTACTCATTTATTCATGTTTCCTGTTGTTGTCAGTAAATAAAATCGAATTGTTTCATTAACATATGCATTAATTCATTACTTGACTGAAAATTGAGATGTATTCACCTTGGCTGCATTTGTCTAGTAGTGTGTAGTCATGCATAGCTATGGCATTCTGAGGTAATCTTAATTTCTAAGCAGTAGCCTAATACTTACATTTTTCGAGTGTAAAATCAACAGTCTTCTCCAAAGGCAAGATCTTTGAGCAGCTGATCGAGACGTCTCCTTTGTGTAGATATTGCAAACATTGCAAACATGGAGGAAAACGTACTAGGTGTGGATTTATTGATGCTATGAGGTGTTTGTGCACCTGTCGCTCTTATTTTCTTTTTATTATTATTACTGCAGAACTTATAATTACCTACAAGCTCAGGGAAAAATGGTGGTATCTTTAACAATGAACAATCATAATGACAAAAAAAAAAAAAAAACAGAAAATATAACTATAATGGGTTTGCGTACATCATAGTATGAGATTATATACACGGAAAAAAGATGAAATATCTTTGAATAATCGTAAAATTCGTATAATCATAATGCATTAAAATAGCATTTATTTTTGTTATTTATAAGCCTCAGGGATGAAACGAGAGAGACATTCAACAAGAAAAAGAGGAAAACAAAAGGAGATTTAAGCCAGTTTTGCGTGTGGATGAACAATCTTGCACATAAAATTAAGAAATTAACATATTCAAGAGATAACAATTTTGGTTTTTCTTAATAAAAAATAATATCTTTAAAGATTAAACTGTGGGTTATATTAGTAGAGTTAAAATGATAAAAACTTAAATCAACCCAAAATTTAATGGTTATACTACAATCACAAGGGCAGCTGTTTCTTCAACAAGACCAAAAATGAGAAAATTTCATCAACATCAAAATATTCACAGATAGATTAAGCAAGCCTGTCGCTCATATCTTTTAAGTTTGTTTTTGCGCTTGTTATAACGTCATAGATCACTTGATAACGTAAACATGGCGGATCGCATTCATACTCAACGAGATTTGGCTGTAGAGTGCATACTCTTTTAGCGCTCGTTAAGTAAGTACTTATTTAAATGAAGTACCTACTCACTGAGTATGCTATTTCGGACGCAGCCCAAGTATAGAACAGAGGACCGTTTCAAAACGAACTGATTAGATAGAATGATTCAATCGTTCCAATACTACATATGAATCCAGATATCTGTTTAAAAGAATCGGTTCACTGAAATGAATCAAATTTACCAACGCTACAACTAGGAAAGTCGACCGTTGAGGTGAGCTTGTTTCTTCGTCTACTTTGGCAGTATATATGTATTCAGACCAACGTGGTCTATTGAAAACTACAAAAACTATTGTTTAGCTAGTTAATTTTTGGGTATGAGCTTTTGAGCACCCAGAGCACCGTAGCAGCAACCTTGGCAATCAGTCGCCACATCGTGGTGGAGCTGCAAATCTGATTGGCCTCCTGGCTTCATATTAACTATACGAAGTTTCTTCCGAATTCAATCCATTTGTGGGAGAGAAAACCACAT
This sequence comes from Tor tambroides, assembly GCA_021397915.2. Taxonomy (NCBI): domain Eukaryota; kingdom Metazoa; phylum Chordata; class Actinopteri; order Cypriniformes; family Cyprinidae; genus Tor; species Tor tambroides. The sequence goes on from JAFVLL020022328.1 coordinate 19,885, forward strand.
TCAATCATAGGGAGGCAGAGGGAGAAACAGAAACAGAGGCGGGATGTGATAACCGAGGTGTACTGACAGACAGACAGATTTTGATTCGGAAATAAAGCTCTTGATTTTCCTCACTCTGATTTAAATGCAAATGAAATCTGTCAACAGTTGATATCTTTCAATTGAGAACCGCGCATGTTTGTGTGCTTATGCATGAAAGAGTGAACGTGACTGAGAGAGACTCGCCGCAATTATATGAAAAATGAATCTCAGATCTATAAATGAAAGGATAAAGCTCTTTATTTCCCTCAGAGCTTTCCTGTAGGTCACCTTGAGAAGTTTTAGACGCTGCATGAACTTCCTGAGTCAGGCTGACTTTCTCAAAGCAGGCGCTGACAGGAAATGATTCTGTTAAGCTCAAATAGTTACTTTGAAATTATAGCTCATACTTAGGGTTAGGGATTTAAACAAACCTCTAATCCTAAGTATTAAACTTCAGTGTGTAACTCATTTCGCTCCATTTGTGCTACAGACATGAATGATAGCCTGCTTCAGATTGTGCGGCTTGTCATGGACAGGTGTGCTATTTCGTGTCAGAGTGATCAGACAATTTTTGGCTCGCAGATGTATAAAACAGGCAAAAAAATCACAATTTTTCCTAGACCTATATTTAGGGGGTTGACTTTTTTTTTTTTTTTTCAAATGCCACAATAAGCAACCACAACAACATGCAGGGAACATTCTCAGAATTTTGGCTAGTTATTTAGAAAGTTATTTAGTCTTTAGTAAAGTTTTCAAAACTTTAGCACAAAAACATTATTTATACATAATTCATGGAACTTTTTTCTGAAATATTTTAGTTGAATGTTGTCTAGCATTTTTAAAAATTTTTACTAACGTTACATGTTTCAGAATGTTCAGAGAAAGTTCAAAAGTAACATTCCTATAATGTTTGCACAATTGAAAAAATGGAATGTTCCTTTAACGTTCATATAACCAAGAAAACACATTTCCATTATGTGTGCAAAATGTAAAATGGAATGTTCCCTTAACATTCATATAACCAAGAAAAATGTTAAGTGAACATTAGCAAAAATTCTTAGAACATATTTTTGTTAGCTGGGAAAATACTCCAAGCACTTATGCAAAGAAAAATGTAGAAATGCAAATAATCTTACCATATTATGCTGGGGATTGATCTGCTTGAGCTGATTAACTGAACCATTATATGAAATTAATCAGCTATATAATTTACAATAATGAACCTACATTTGCACAAACAGTGAAACCTATGCACAGGTAACCTTGAAGTTGTCTGAACATATTAAAACACAAAATTTTGTTCTTTTTTTTGTTTGTTTGTTTTTATTTTTTCACACCAACACCATTTGTGTGTCTGCAGTGTTTAGCTGTTAAACATTCCAATTGAATTTCCCCGCCTGTAGATTATTGATTTGAGCGTGTTATCTTCTGTAATCATAATTTAAGCTCCAGCTCTTCACCTGTGGCCGTTTGTTGTATGTCAGTTGAATGAGTTATGAACATTTGTCTCTCTCTCTCTCTCTCTCTCTCTCTCTCTGTACCACACAGAACTTCAGCATTTACTCCAGACCATTACGAGGGTGAAAAATGGCAGTCTTCCAGACTTCTATCTGCTTAACGCACTGTCTCCTGCCCTAGGTCTCGTCTCAGACTCCTTGCACGTGTGTGTGTTCTTATAGGACCAATCCACGGTGACCTCTGTATCATCATCAGCAGTGATGCGGTTATTATGGGCTGTCTGCCGTGTGTGCTGTGAATGATGACGCCTTTGCTGTGAAAGCAAAAATGTCTCCTTCGGTCATATATTCTGATGGAACATTTCAGCAGGGTCGTACTCGCCCTCATCTAACAATTTGGCAATGTTTGCAAGCGGCCTATTTTTTACTGGCTCTAGCGCCGTATCCTAACCAGATGTGATAGAGCGATAAAACGACCTCTTTCATGTAAATCTGCTTTTGTCCTAAACAGCCGTGACAAATGTCATTTTGGCGATGGTTTATATCTGTTTCAGACCATCTTTAAATCTCTTTGGTCAACAATACTGTTCCACATAACTATACTTCAAACATCATCGGGAGTCTGACTAATCCAGTTTATGAGTTTAACTCCATGCATCTGGTTGCAGCAATTCTTTGATGAGTAAACAAAAGTGTTATTTTAAATATTGAATGCATCTGATCAGGTATAAGTCCAAACATTATGGTGTTTTTGTGTGTCATTGTTAGTGTTGGCAATGGTGACGACAAGTGACTGATTTTAAGTGACTCACTGACTCGTTTATTCAACCGATTCACTCAAAATGTGCTTCATTCATGAATGAAACAAGTTCATGCATGTCTTTATGAATGAGTCATTGAATCATATGCTTAACCGATTTATTCAAAAACTCTTAGGCCTGGTCATTCATGACTCAATTTAGTTACCCAATCAACTTAAGGCCCGTTCAAATCAAGGACAACAACTAACAATGATAAAGATTAAAATATATCATCTTAAAAAATGTTCTAATTGTGTTAGAATAGGGAAGTTCACATTACAGCTATAATGATAATGGCACAGAAGAATGATAATGTTGGAATCCTTTGCAGAATTATTCGTTTCCACACTCTTAAAATTAAAGTTTCTTCATTGGCATCTATGGTCATCTATACATCCATTGAACCTTTACATTGGGCAAAAAGTTTTTTTTTTTTAATAGTGGAAAAGGGTTCTTTAAATTATTCAAGTGTTCTTTACTTGTTATTTTTCTTTTGTGACTTGGTTTGGAGCTATTTGTGACCCTGGACCACAAAACCAGTCTTAAGTCGCTGGGGTATATTTGTAGCAATACTCAAAAATACATTGTATGGGTCAAAATTATCGATTTTTCTTTTATGCCAAAAATCATTAGGATATTAAGTGAAGATCATATTCCATGAAGAGATTTTGTAAATTTTTTAGCGTAAATATATCAAAACTTCATTTTTGATTAGTAATATGCATTGCTACGAACTTCATTTGGACCAATTTAAAGGCGACTTTCTCAATATTTAGATTTTTTTGCACCCTCAGATTCCAGATTTTCAAATAGCTGTATCTCTGCCAAATATTGCCCTATCCTAACAAACCATACATCAATGGAAAGCTTATTAATTCAGTTTTCAGAAGGTGTATAAATCTCAATTTTGAAAAATTGACACTTAAGACTGGTTTTGTGGTCCAGGGTCACATTTTTGTTGGTAGAGCTATCTATCTATCTATCTATCTATCTATCTATATATATATATATATATATATGGTACTATAATATACATATTCTGAATATACAAAGTCCTGGTATATCTTTTGAATTCCTCGATTTATCTGCCTGTTGTTCAACCTGTAAGCATGGCAAGTCAGAAACCTAATTTGTTTTAAGATTTTTCATTATTTCCAACTGTGCAACTCTGCAAATGCCCCACCCATTCTTTAATGAGTTTTCTCGAGGTAACAAACCTCCTGTGAAATTCTGAGAAATTGTTGAACATGCCCTTTATCGACAAAACACCTCAGGAAAAAAAGGCAAATATTGCTTTCAAGTAGGAAAATGCATAAAACATCAGGCGTTCTTCTGTTGTTGCTCTTCAAAGCTTTGAAGGATTCACATCAACTTCAGGTTTGAATAGAAGCTCAGGTGAAGTGATTAGCTGAACACACAATGACTGGGCTCTCAAAGGGCTCTACTCTACTGTGCTCTACTCGATTCACCACCAAGGTCCCTACAACAGGGCTGCGGTGGCTGCTGGGATTTTATCTTCTCATTGACTTTTGACTTAAGAGCTGGGATTTTAGCCTCCTGGTAAGCTAACACTCAATAATCAATATCAAAACAATCACATTCTCATGCAAACACATGCATGAGCAACCTCATGTTGTTTCCGCTTGTTTTTTCAGTAGAGACCCTATGCAGTAGGCACTATCAACAAATGTTTAAAAACTCAACTTGGGCTCAGTTCTGTTCCATCAGTTTATATGTCCTAATCTAGTCCTTGAAAGTAGTAAAGACAAACAGATTGGAAAGAGTAAACTAATTTACCTCGCTGTCCACAAAGGAGGATCTCGAACATGAGATTCAACTAAAGCTTCCCTCCAGATTATTTAATTAAAGATAGTTAAGGCGGTATGTCGGGATGCCTGAGGGATAGTCACAGGAGTGAAGTAAGCCCCCGCTTATATGCATTTGCGCTGTGATTGACATATGCTAAATTAACAAGCTCCTCATGAGCTTTCGTTTTGAACTCCATTATGATTTATTACAGATAGGGGAAGTGTTAATTATATGCAAAACTTGCCGCCATGATGCTAGAGGTTTCTGGTGGTTGCAAAGAGGTTTGTGGTGAATGGAAGTTTAAAGGTGGTGTTTACACGACACCATTTTCAACTGAAAACTTTTTGTGTGTTTTTGGTGGTTCATTTTTTGGGATTTTTTCATTAATGATAATTAAGTGATATCTTGTGGAGTGTGTTTTTGTGCTGGTACCTTCACTGGTTTAGGCCTGTCATAGATAAATAAAACCTAAACTAAAGTACCTGTCTTAATGAGTGATTCATTGAATCGCTAATTCAAAGGATTAGTTCAAAACAGCTGATTTATTTAGAAACAAAACAAGTGACCATCTTTAAAAAATGGATCACTGAATCATTGACTTTAATGATTCATTCAAAAACAGATTAATTCAGGAACGAAACACCACAATGTCTGCTTTTCTCCGGCTTTTTCCATTAGCAAAAAAATACTATACTATATCTAAAATGTAACTCACTCAATATTGACTTTTTTGTTGTTTAAAATCAATACAACATTTGCAGTCACACTCAAGCGTTAATGTTTGGGAAAACTATGCTGTTGCTTGTATGATATTGCTTAACTATATCATATTGTATAAATAAAAAAACAACAACCCATGCAGGGATATTTTATAGGTATTATAGGGACATTGTAACTATATTCTAATAGGCTTATTTACGCACTGAATGCTTTCGGACTCTCAAGACGTATTTTTGTCATACATACTCGATAATATCAGCTGACAGATTAAAACAACAATTACGATATTATCGTATAGACAATAAATATTGCACAACCCTAATGCAAACTTTTGGAAAGGTTTTCAAAGTGCAGGTTTTTGAAAACGATAACGTTATCATTATCGTAAACTACAAAAATGCAAATTTGTGAAAACAGTGACGTTGTGCGCAATTGCGCATACATATCATGTGCTCTGTCTATAGAATTGTGTATGTGCACAGATGCGTAGTGTTTTTTCGCAGATCCGTGTATAGGAAAAACTTTTCAGTTTTTAGTACAATAGTTGCTGTGTATAACTTATAACCTAAATATCAGCTAAATTCTTCAATTTTCTGAATCGAAACGCAGCTAGAACTGCCTGTACAGCACCGTGTCTTGATTAATAGTTGGGCAGTGGTTTCTTTGCAAAAATCTTCCTAAAAGTGCATTGAACGAGCTCTGGTGTGGTGTGATTGCAAACGGGTTCTGATAGTGGAAAAATCTCGGACCTGTCTGATTAAACCAGCGATTGCGATCAGCCTTAAATTTAACTAAAGCTCTGACCTCTGCGACAGGTGCCATTGTTGGCACGAAATGGCACAGCCGTGATCAAAGCTCTAATGAAAAAGTGGTCAGAAGAAAGTCATATTAGAAGTTCTTACCTAAGTTGCAGTAACTTTGAAGAACGTGATGACATTGCAGATCTTAAGTTTAGCTCCCTGCAGGCAGCCTTTGGGAAAACCTGACACTTCACCTAAATAACACCAGTGTATTTGAGAAGAAAAGAAAGTGTATATGTTTTATTATAGAATGCGCATACAAGCATATGCATGTGATAGAAATAGAGCGACTTTGAATGTGCATGCATATCGCTCTCTTTCTTTCTCCGTATTCGTCTTGTCCTTTGAGACACCAGTTATAGAAGTGGAGTTATATAAATAAATACTGGACTCACACAGAGCTACAACAACAAGGATGTTAGCACTTTCAAATGTCATATCTTGCAATTTTACCAGTCCTTTTTGTTAATTTAGGTTGTAAAGAATATGATGCATCATCTTGGACATAAATGACAGCTATATTAAGTCATATTATGGCTGCATAATGTTTGTACTATATAGTCTAGTATTTGAGATTATTATTATTATTATGGTGTGTTGGAAACAGTAGCTGGGTGTGAAATCAAATAGATTGTTGCACAGTATTGTAAATCGTATGATGTCAGTATTTTAATATACTGCATATTTGAGTGCATATTTTAATCTTTAAGCATATTTTAGTATATTTTACTCAGTATATGCAACCCTGCATGGTTTAAACAAATTGCTGACACAGCTGCATAGTGTTTAATTTCTGTCCAGTTATCATTTCAGAAAATAAATATTTAAACATTTTTTTACATCTATGAATCAAAAAAATATCATAAAATTGTTAAAATTGAAGGTTAAGATGCATTTTTCTTTATTATATGCATTGTTGTTTTATACACTACTGCACAATTTGGCAAATGTTATAAATTTTCCAGATATCCCATGCTTAAAAAATATGCACATAATAGATACTGCATAAAATTAGTAGTAGCATATATATATTACCCACAAATCTTTTTTGTGGGTTTTACAGAATAGGATCTTGTGGCTTTTGTCTTTCAATGTATGTGAGATCAAAGCTGCCACAGCAGTTTTAAAATGTATGAAGCTAAAAGTGAAGTTAAAATTCATTTTAACATGCTGACGGTTACAAATCAATGCAAACAGTGTTAAAAGTGTCTGCATCTGTGACAGTTTTGTGTCCCAAATCTGGTATAATGGTATACTTCAGTACCTTCCCAAACATTCCCATCATGCACAAAATACAAAAGTGCATAGAAGAACAGTGAGATCCAAAAGTCTGAAACCACAGGTAAAAATGCGTATATTTTGCATTTTTGTAAAAATTAGGAAAATGTGACTCTCTGTACAAAGTCACATGATCAGTGTCACTCATTTACGTTTTACATTTAATTAGTGATATAGAAATTGTTTGTAAAGTATCTTTTTAAATGTATTTTTTTAAAACGCAGAAAGTCCTAAAAAAAAAAAAAAAAAAAAAGTCAGCAGCTGTAGTTGCCAGAATAATTGTGTAAAAATACAATAAAAATTTAAACATTTACAGAACAACCTGTAAATTTTACAGTTTACAACTGTAATTTACAAAACAATACAAATCAAAAATCAAAGTTCATGACAAGTAGCTTTTCCACAAACTGAAGTAAATACTAGAATTGTCATGGTGACACACGACAATAAAATAATGCAATGATCATGAATTAAACGGCATAAGTTGTAACATACAGTAATAATATCCTGATATACATAACTGATAACAAAGAAACACAACTCTGAAAATGTCAGTTTAAAGTACAATAAATTATAATATGACTTGTTCCTTTTTACTTCCAAAAATGGTACATTTAATAATATTGTACTGTAAACTTGCATGAAATTTAAGGTTGAATCTATTACAGTTCTCCCTGTATAGTAGGAGAACTTACGGTTAACCAAGTAACAGGTTTTAACTGTAGCATTTTTGTAGTCTTTTACAGTTGAAATTACAATCAAATGAGATTTTGAATCACAGATTTTTAATGTGGTATCATTATTTTGGACTTCACTGCCAATGTGTTTTGATATTCAGACTTCAATGCTCAATTCAATGCTCTTAGTTCACTAAAGAAAACATGATGGGATGTGGGCAGGAAGAGAAAAAGCACTGCCTCAGAATGGCCAGACCGTGAGAGATTATAGACGGAGAGAGAGTGTGTGTGTGTGTGTGTGTGTGTGTGTGTGTGTGTGTTTGGATGTGTTGGGGGTATCATCACAGAAATGGTCTGAGGGCTTTTTAATGAAAGTTATGTAATAGGTCTTTTGGTATGACTCATCTCATCCTAATACACACACGCTCACTCTTAAGGAGTGAATGTGCTTTTTTTTTTATCAAACCAATTTACACATTCACAGCATTTGGGGAAAAAAAAATCACACATGGCACAATTACGTGCCGTTAACAATTATGCTTCCCAAACAGGATTTTATGCACTGAGATTTCCCTCCATCTATACGATGGGTCAGTGTGAAGGGTAGGTTTCAGGGGTACTGGTGTTGTCGTCGTGGTAACAGTGGTTGTTTCCATGGTTCTGTTGTAAGCTTAGTGGGTTTTGGGACCATGGGTGAGAAAATGTGGTCACTGGTGTCAAAATTGAAGAACCACTGCAAACATGATGAGTTTCATAAAAATAAATAATTTAAGTTAATTATAATTTAATTAAATCTATTTAGTTCATATTTAGATTTTTAAATTAATATGAGGTCATATAAATATTTATGTAGTGCAACATGATCAATGTAAACAAAAACTGGGGCAGATATGTTCAAAAGGGAATATTAAGAATAAGAAGAAAAATCAGGTGTGAAAAAAAAAAAAAAAAAAAATTTATATATATATATATAATGTAATTTTTTTTTTATTTTTTTTTAGTGCACATAAATGGACCTTCAGTGTGGGACAAATGAATAAAAATGTAAAAGTACAAATATTAAGTGTAGTCGCTCAATTAATATGAGGTCATAAACACCAGGGCTGGGTAAAAAAATATTGATTTCTAGATTTTAATCGGTTCGCATTTTTACGAAACAATATCGATTCTTAACTCCCAAAAAATCAATTAGTCTAGCCTGTTTTAAACATGAATGAGAAATAAATGCGAAAATAAACATGAATGAATGTCCAAAAGTATTAAAAGAAAGAGTACAACTTACCGAAATTCGTAGCCTATCCTGTCTCATGTAATCATTCAATTATTGTTTCAAGCGTGCAAAAGACGTTGTGTAAACAATACAGTGCGTCATGTAATGTCACATTTACCTCAGAAAAAAAAAACACATTCTTTGACCAAAAACTCATTAGTCAGCTAAAAAATGTTACTCTAGAGAGGAGCATTTCACTAAATATACTGTATGAGCCATATAACATTCAATATAATTTTTTACTGTGCTTCAATATTTATGTTTGAATAAATCCTTCATGCTTTTATGACAGCAACCATTTAAATGTTTATATTTAAAAAAACTAATTAGAGTAGAAATACAATTGTAATTTAAAGTAACTTCAATATTATTAAAAACTTCTTTGATTGTAATTTAATTGTATACAAATCAGTTCATTTTAACCTTCAATATTACAGCAATGTAGTACCAACCGACTCACATGTATATTTTACAGCATTAGTTGAGAGATTTTTTTTTTTTCCTGGAGAAAATTTGCCATATACTGATTGATATATATATATATATATATATATATATATATATACATACAAAGAAATCGGAATTGAATCGAATCGCAAGCTTGTGAAGCAGAATCGAATCAAATCGTGAAATTTGTGTCTCAACCCAACCCTTGAACACTGCATGTATAATAAATATGAAATTAAAAAAACTTTAGACGTACTTGTCACTTGTTCATGTCTTCATGATTTCATGTCAACCACCCACGTAATTACGTGTATAAATATTTAGTGCAACATGATCAATGTCAAGAAAAAGTAGGGCAGATCTATGTGCAAAAGTGAATATTAAAATATATTGTGCCAGTAAACGCTTAAAATCAGGTATGGCAATGTGGGAAAAATTCATAATGTATAAATAAAATGAAAAAATCTAATTAACCTATAGTTCATCAAAACATTTTTAGCTTTATCATGACTCATTTTCTGCATTTCTGTTAAAGGTGATAATTTTCGAGCAAGGCATGAATGTGTGGATAATGATACTATGATAGATGCAGCACTTGAGTTCCCATTAATGTGCCTTGGCATGAATAAATGGTCTAATTTACTGTGGTAAAGTAAAGATGAACTCTGAGAAATCACCACATGACGAATCAGTGACACAAAGATTGTGTCTTTTTTTAGATGTCCACAGTATTGTGGTTTGTGTGTTAAATGCTGAGGCTAATTTGAGCACTATCTAGTAATGCCAGACATCTAGATTGGACCAGTTACTGAAATAATGAGAGTTAGATTGAGTTTTGGTGTGACATGCTGCTCGCTGTCAGTTATCTCATCAGATGAGACGTTTCCTGGTGCGAAAGTCATGACTTGATCTTTTATTGCAGACTGTTTGTGTCATGTGGGGCCCTCTGGTACAAGAGGGTGTGGATGGATGTAGAAAATATGAGAACTAGAGTTAAATTTTGAGCAGGTTGAAAGCATCATCATCAATGGATGTTTGTATGGTGATTTCTGCGGTATTCTGTACGTCTGTACGAGTATTTTATTGATGTCGGTAGTAGACATAAAAGCACCTCCACAGTGCAGTGAGACATTAGGTAGCACATAGATTAATAATGTAGTAAAGAGATTCACTGGGTTATTCATAGTTACAGGAAGGAAGACGTGTGTGTGTGTGTGTGTAAAAGTGAAGGTTCTTCTATTACTTTTAGCGGTAATTCCTTTTAAAATCATTTACATTGTTACCAAAAATTAAGTTTGAAATATGATTGATCAAAGAATTCTGAAAAAAAAAATGGTTTCCACGAAAATATGAAGCAGCTCAACAGTTTTTACATTGATAATAAGAAATGTTTCTTGAAAATATGAAGCAACACAACAGTTTTTACACTGATAATAATAAGAAATGTTTCTTGAGCAGAAACCATTCTAAAATCAGCATATTAGAATGATTTCTGAAGGATCATGGGACACTGAAGACTGGAGTAATGATACTGAAACCATCACAGGAATAAACTACAGTTTAATACATATTACAATAGAAAACACTTATTTTAAATTGTAATAATATTTCACTATATATTTCACTATATATACCATTCTTATTGTACTTCTGATCAAATAATCCAGCCTTAGTGAACTTCTTTGAATATAATATAATAATTTGTTTTAGTGATATATATTGTGTATTAGTTTACACATATTGTTTAAGTACGTTATTTTTAAGTGCATTAATTTGATTTTATTAACTGAGGGATGAGTATCTTTTGGAATCAGCCTGCAACATCCTTCAGGAAACTTTTGTTTACATCTGTACACCATTTCCTTTCTCATTTTTCTTTCATTTCATTTCTATCCCTAGGAGACAGCAATTAGTGACAGTAAGAAACCAAAACTTGCACAAAAAAACTCCAGATCTGTTGTTTTGTGTTTTTACAGCTTATTAACCTCCAAATACCTTTTGCAGTCTGAAATCTGCGATGTTGGCATCATGTGTGTGTGTGTGTGTGTGTGTGTGTGTGTGTGTGTATCGGGCTCTCCCTAATTGGTTAGCAGTAGCGATGATTTAAACGCCTCCATCTGTTTCAACACTGTAATGTGTGAGTGTGCAGGTGCACCAGGGTCATGCGAGGCCAGACACACAGTTAACAGGGTAACGACAGGATTTGTGCAAATGAACTTTTTTGATCTAGGTAAGGTTACACACCTCACCAAAATGTCCAAAACAACACATCTAGAGACCCTTGCTAAATTCTGATTTGCATACTAACATGCAGTACTACTCAAAATATTTGCCTTATAACAATATGGTAAAAATCCTTATGATGAGTTAGTGTTTAGTGTAATTCATTACTGAGTAATTAATTACTGTAATTTAATTACTTTTCCCTTGAAAAAGTAAAGGAGTTACTCTGTAATGTTTCTGTAATTTAATTAGTTACTTCTGATGTAATTGCATTAAATATTGTATAGACTAGAACAATTCTATAACACAATAGTTTGTAGAATTATAGAATTGTCTATAATACAATTCTGTAATACAAATCCACAATAGTGGGTTTAACATCAAAATGTAACATTTATTAGTAAAATGTATGTTTTTAATGTAACTTTCTCCATTTAAATATTTTGGTCAATTCAAGTATAATTTATGCAGTGCCATATTATTTACTTGAAAGAATTGTTCAACTGGTTTGGGATTTATTATAGCGGGAGTAATTATTAACAAGTAATGCAATACTTTTTAGAGTAAGTAGTATAGTAATCCTAATTACACTGCTGAAGATGTAATTTAGCATCTAGTAATGAATTACTTTTTTAGAGTAACTTACTGAACACTGTATGCAGTGGGTGAAAAACAGTATGCGACCCAAGTAGTGTGTCTAAATTCACAGTATTCATAAAACAGTAGGCAAAAAAACATACTATTTCTGTAGATTCTGAAGTGCACATCTTATCTTATGGACATTTTACTATCCCATGAGGCCACAGGAGAGGATTTGCAAATGGCAGTGAAGCGACGCAACTGACTGTGGTAGGTCACATGACAGTGATGAATATAGTACTTCTGGATTACATTCATTCTATGTAGCATGTACTTTTTTAATGGCCGCTAAGTAATTACTTGTCCAGTATCTGATTTTCGACGCAGTCATGGTACTCATAAATCAGTAGGTGAAAAGATTTTAAAATGAGAGGTTCATTAATAAATTCGTACGACCTTAGCTTCACGCTGTGGAAGTACAAACCAGAAGACAACGAAGGCAGTCCTGAAAAGGGGCGGAGCTACATAAGGTCTATGTATTTTTTAACGGTTGCGAAGCAAGTTTTAAAACAAATGCAGTACCCTCTATACAGTATTAGATTTCGGACGCAAACACCTAGCAACCACTCAAAACACTGTAGCAACCACATACACTATATTGCCAAAAGTATTGGGTCGCCCCCTTCTAATGAACAGGTTTGACTACTTTAATAATTTCTATGAGTACAGATCTTAATGTTAAAGCATATAATGATATTCTAGGAAATTGTGTGCTTCTAATATTATAGCAACAGTTTGGACAGGACCCTTTTCTATTCTAACATGACAATGCCTCTGTGTATAAGACAAGGTTCAAAAAGTGTGGAAGAACTTGACTGGTCTGCATAAAACCAAGTCCTAATCCCAGTTTAACACCTCTGGTGTGACTGTAAATGCAGACCTTGAGCCAAAAACTCATCACCAAACACCAATGACTTGTACATACACTATATAGCAAAAATATTGAGACACCCCCTTCTTTAGAACAGAAAAATGCACTTCCAAATCTGTGGCAACAACAGCATGGGAACATCATTCATGTATTTAAAAATTGTATTTCCATCTCTTTTGCAACAGTTTTGGAAGTGTCTAAAATGACTGTACCCATATGTACAAGTCATTGGAGTTTGTTGATGAGTTTTTGGCTCAAGCTCTGCATTTACAGTCACACCAGAGGTGTTCAACTGGGATTAGGACTTGGTTTTATGCAGACAAGTCAAGTTCTTCCACACTGACTGAATCAATAATTTCCTTTTTGAACCTTGCCTTATACACAGAGGCATTGTCAGAATAGAATAGAATAGAATAGAATAGAATAGAAAAGGGTCCTGTCCAAACTGTTGCTATAATATTAGAAGCACACAATTCCCTAGAATATCATTATATGCTTAAACATTAAGATTTATACTCATGGAAATTACTAAAGTAGTCAAACCTGTTCATTAGAAGAGGGCGACCCAATACTTTTGGCAATATAGTGTAGCTATGTTAAAACACCGCATAGGAAAGTTAAGATAAATTATAACACCAAACGCATTTTAGCTACAAATTATGCACACGCAAACAGCGCTAAAACTCTAATTGCGCATTATTTTCTGTTTGCAAATGCTTTAGAGATACAACTGTACAATAGTTTGTCATACCAATAAAGCTTATTAAATTGGTAACGGATACGAAGAGAGAAAGAGTTTTGCATTGCAAGAACGGTCAGACAAGTAGAGGACATCGTCTATATGTGCGAAATAAATGATGATTTAGAGCATCTTTACGAATTAATATGATCCAAATGTCATTATGCGAAGGACGGGGAAACTGCTAATAACTTTTCAAAGGCTTTGCACCACAATAATAAGAGAATAATTGTGTCCGCAACAGGGACCGTCTGCTATGATCAAACTCCTGGCGAGTGTGTATGTGCGCGGGTATCTGTTTGGAGTGAGTGGTCTGTGTTTATATCCCACCCTCCCGTAGTTCCCCTGTTTCGTACTTAATTGAATATGTTTAATATTTTAGTTCAAAAGGTTCTGGTCGTCTGAAATATATTGATATTAATGTCGCGGAAGACGGTAATTACTCCAGCAGACGTGTGCCGTGCGCGCGTGTGTTTGTGTATGACTTTGAAGTGGACTGTTTTAATTAATTTGCTTAATTATATTTCAAAGCTTCTAATGAAGTACGGCAGATTAGCATACACAATAAATCCATCACTGGAAGCAGTGACAGCTCCTCACACGCGCACAGCGATATTAAAGCTGGACGTCCTCTCTCATCTCTCTGTTACGACCTCCTGCATGCGCTCTGTGTAATTAGCTTTTGTCTGAAAGGACACCCAGGCTTGTGCAGTCACCCGTCGCTGCCGATACTGTCGTGAAGCTCTTACGAACATCTGCATGCCCCTCGAGATGCCCGGACGTCAGTGAGCTCCCCAGACACTGCGCACGCATTTTCATCGCTCTAGATGGCGGTGGCCTGTCCTTCATTCTTGTGGGCTTATTTACCATCCTAAAAATAACCAAATTAAAAGTACAATGGAAGTAACTTGCTATTAGTGAACACAAAATGAAGCCAAATGACAGATTTGTTTTTTGAAGGCATTTTAATGCCATATTCATTTATTAACACAGCTGTTACTATTATTATATTGAACTATAGTGATTTGAACATCACCATGTTTATTCTAAGAACTAGCAATATGAGTTGTTTTTGCCTGGTAAATGATAAAACTGACAAAAAATGGACATCATACAGACATGGATGTGGGAGTTTTTCACTTGAGCCAGTAAGCAGCTGCCTAGTAACCATACAGATAACCATAGCAATCACCTCAAAACACCCTAGGAAACACTTAGTAACTGCTCATAATACCAGAACCACCCAGAACATCCTAGTAACCAATAAGAACACTGTAGTAACCACCGAGAACACACAAGCAACTTATAGTAACCACCTAGAACACCCTAGCAACCACCATCTTGTAACCACCAATAATGCCTCCAAAAAAAAAAAAAACCCTAGCAACTAAATAGTAACCACTCAGAACACCCCAGTACCCACATAGTAACCATTCAGAACAACATAGTAACCACTAGCTGCCTAGTAACCACCTAGAGCATCCTAACCATAGATATGTATAGATTCCCCATTCGACCGCTTCAGGCACATAGATGCAGCCACCATCTTGGAAAGGTCAATTTGACGTCATTCACCATACTGTAGGTTCACATAGAGCCGTTAAGCCATTCTGTGCAGGATTGTGGCATCTTTCGAATATTCAGTGATTGCTATGGTGAATGACGTCAAGTTGACCATTACAATATGGCGGACGGCTTACATATAGCGGCCCATAGAAACAGTCGCTAATGAGGCATCTACATATACATATCTATGATCCTAACCACTTAGAACATTCTAGCAACCACTTAGTAATCACTCAGTAACCACCTACAACACTGTAGCAACCATTTGAAAAACCCTAGTGACCACCTAGCAACCACCCAGAATATCCTATATCCATATGGTTACCATTTAGAAAACCATAGTAACTACTCAGAACACCATAGCAACCACCTAGCATCCACTCAAAACACCCTAGGAACCACTGAGTAACCACTCATAATACCATAAAACCGGAACCACCCGCAACATCTTAGTAACCAATCAGAACACTGTAGTAACCACCCAAAATACCCTAACAACCACCTAGTAACCAATCAGTGCACTGTGGTAACGAGCCAGAACACCCAAGCAACTTCCAAGAAACCACCATCTTGTAACTACCAATAAAACTTTAGTAGTAACTATCTATCAATCACCCAGAAAACCCTAACAACTAATTAGTAACCACATAAGCATTCAGAACACCGTGGTGACCACTAGCTGCCTAGATACCACCTAGAACATCCTATTAACCAACTAGAACATCCTAGCAACCACTTAGCTCTCAACCACTGTAGCAACTATCCAGAAAACCCTAGTGACCACCTTGCAACCACCCAGACTACCCTAGCATCCACATAGTAACCACTGAGCACCATAGCAACCACCTAGTAACCACTCAAAACACCCTAAGTACCACTTAGTAACCACTCATAACACCATAATACCTGAACCACCCAGAACACCCCAGTAACCAAACAGAACACTGTAGTAACCACACAGAATTCCCTAACAACCACCTAGTAATCAATCAGAGCACTCTTCCAATCCAATCCACACTTCCAAACCAATCCAATTCTCTTCCAGTGATCCTGCTTCAGTGTGGAAAGGTATGAAAGACATCACCAATTACAAGACACCATCCCCCAGCACTCTGGAGAATCAACAA
>JAFVLL020022331.1:0-14629 GCA_021397915.2 Tor tambroides
TAGCGAGAGACAATGAGAGAGAGAAAGTTCAGCACTCTTCAGCTCCAGCTCAACCCACACCTTTCTCCCGCTGCCCGGTCTTTTGTGAACAGCAGCTGCTTAGGTCTGTGTATATGTGTGTGTGTGTGTGTGTGTATGTGTGTCTTTGTGTCTCAGAAAAAAATTATTGGAGTGATAAGAATAAGCATTTGGCATTTGAAAAACTTATCAGTAATGATGTAGCACTATACGGATGACTTGGTTTGACTACTTTATTATTACTCCTTTAATCTGTGATGCTTTATTTAAACAAAGTATGAGAGGCTATACTATATTGTGAACATAGTCATAGCTAAAAAGTGTTTTAACCTCTGAGTATGCACCAGTGACCATGAACTCTTTCAAACTTTCAAAAGTCCTGCATGAAAGTATGCAGGTATCCAAGTATGTCTAAATTCATAGTATTTATAAAACAGTATGCAAAAAGTACCTGGATGGCCTACTATTTCCGCAGTGATTGCAGATCTGATTGACGCTTTACTATCCCATGAGGCCGTGGGATAAGATTTAAGCGACGCAACTGATGCTGTGAGTCACATGACAATGATAACATGGGGGATGTAGAATACAATACAATACAATACAAATTTTATTTTATAGCACATTTAAAACAACTGCCACTGACTAAAGTGCTTTCTAGCATCATTACATACAGTCACACATACAAAATTAAAAAGTAAATCCTGATCATTCTAATCAATTCTAAAAGCTAAAAATCTTACAAGATACCATTTCAATCTAGACTTAAAAGCATCGACAGATGGGGAAGATTTAATATGCATTGGAAGAGGGTTCCCTAATCGTGGAGCAGCCAATGAGATAGCCCTATCGCCCTTTGATTTTAATCTAGTTTTAGGAACATGAAGAATTCATACTTTATAGAACATACTTTTTTCAAATGTAGTACCTACTCAGACAGTATGTGATAAAAATAGTACAGTAAAGTGTCCATTGGATGCACAGTTTAGAATCTTGGTGAAATCATTAGGTCATTCAGGTGTTTTATAATAATTGTTTTATAAATACTGCATCTTATGACATATTGCTCATATGCTGCTTTTAACATGCTATCTAATAATGGCATGGACATATTTGGATACAGGGTTAGTCCCTGATCTGACAGAACGGTGCTGTGCAAGAATGATCAGATATGAGTGCTGCACAGCGATGCTGTAAATGTGGGTTTTACTGGATTTCAACACTCCTGAAACACATTGAAAAATCAGAAGCCAGGACTGCAACTTCAGTAAATCCATTTTGTAGGTAATATTTTTTGGAATACTTGATTTTGACTAGTCAGTTGTGGTTAGCCATATAATAACCAGGATAATGTGTAGCCCATTGGTCATTACTACAAAATAAACCCCCTTCAGGGTAATACAAGACCCCTCCGCTTGGCGTCGCCCTAATAACCCTTTATATAAAATACATCATTTCTTTCTTTCTTTCTTTCTTTCTTTCTTTCTCTTTCCACTCAATCTATGTCTCTCTCTCTTTCTCAAGAACTGCCCCTTCGCTTCGTTCCTTAGGTTGCCTGCGCTCTCTGAATGGGCACTCTTTAGGGGGAATAGCTGGGGTTCAAAGCGCTGTGCTCTGGCCGACTGAATGGAGTGAAAAGGATCTTTAACAAACATCCCCTGTGCGCCAGGCGCTCCAAACCCTCCAGTAATAAATTAACTTGTGGCCAAAGTGCGGCGAACATTCTGCGGCAGCGGAAGCAATCTGCTGCTATCTCACCCTACCTCTCCCAGATTAATGAAACAGAATGCTGGCCAATTTGCATACAGGTGAGAAGAAGAAAAAGCCAAAAGAAGCAGGTCTAGATAAAGGAAGCGAATGGGGTGATGAGCTTTGAATAGCAAAAGAGGGATACTTTCATGCACAGGGACGGGAGAGAGAGAGAAAGAAAAAATAAGAAAGAGAGATTTTTTTTCCCTCATCCTCAAAGGCCAGGGTCAGTGCTGGCATTTGAAGAGACTGCGCAGCAGCTGTCTACATAGCTCCATCATTAGCTGCAAAGGGGGCCATTAGTCCTTGTCAACAGTGTTCTGGCTCACACAAGCACAGTGCAGTTACTTTGGCCACCACTAGAGGTCGGTATGCACCATGCCCGGAGCAACAAGTGTGCGCCAATCAGCCCATGCTCCCTTTGTTCTAAGTAAACTGAGAAGTTTTGGTGCGTGTGGCTGCAGTTGATTAATTGAGCAAGAGCTACGTGTCCAAAGAGTACGGAAAATCTCTTTGACTTCTCTCTGCTTTGTTTTGCAATGCGCACCCTGTTATGTAACAACCTACCGGTGCAGTTCGCATTCGACTCTTGCGTCCTGGCTAAACAAGTCATGCTGCAAATACAGTCTGTTTGAGAGATAAAGATGCACAGCTGCATAATCTCCCCCTGTGTAGTAAGATAACGGTGACCTTTTGCCTTTGCATCCTCTCATCTTGACCCTATCAGAATGAGCGACTTATCTGTCTCCCTGCTGAGAAGCAACAGGTCAAGTCTGTAGGCCACGCTGAGAAAATTGATGTTCACACCTTGGCCAAGCGATTAGCAATTAGTTAGTATTCATCAGGTGCGTGTGTGTATGTGTTCTTCAGTGCATGTGTGTAGATATGAGGGGCAGATTTCTGTGTTCTTGCGGCAAACATGAGAAGCGTCATTGATACAGCATCTTAAGTTTCCTGGTAATCGCCCCTGAAGGAAGTAATGTGGCTTTCCCACAGAGACAGGACAATAAGCCCAGTCTTGAGCGGTGAAACTCAGCTACCTGCGCCTCTCTCCACTTGCACGGCCCATCCAGGCTGTCATGGTGTATGGAATGCATGTGTCGACTGAAATTTAACCACTTGCACTGTATCCAGAGGTGCATAAAGGTGCTACATCAAGTATGTTTGTTGAAATGTGCTCTGGAAACATGTCAGCTATTGTTACCATTCCTGAAACTCCCAGTCATGGGTTTCCAAACCAGAATGTATATATTGCATATATTAGCAATTTCAATCACACACTGTAGCTTCATTGTTGACTAGGTGCTAAAAGAGGTAGCTACAATGTGCTAGCTTATGATAAAAACGTGCTAACAGGACTGGTACCGGTTGATGCAGTTAATCCGACTGCGTCCTGCTAAGAGATTGTTCAGTGTAAAGCTAATATCAGAACAGTTTAAGGCTGTTAGTGGTTTAGTTGCGCTCTAGTAAACTCCAGGAGTGTCAGGTCAGTCTAAGCTCATTACAGTATTTTGAGGCACACTGTGGTGGCTAGCCTATTGACCCTGAAGGGTCAGAGGGGTTATCCTTTTGGGTCAGAGGAAGACTTTGTTGCTGTGATGACCACAAGGCAAGAGATGTTTGTCTGATCATGCAGGAACAAATTTTTTCTTTGTAGAGAATGTGTACTTTGCTGCTTTCCAGATGCTGATATCACCTCAGGTAGTTCAGACAAACGGTGATAAGCCTTCCACTTTAAAATAAGTAACAGAGAAAACTGCAGAAATTAATACAGAAAATATGCAGTCAGGATATAAGATTGGAATCCAGATGCATTCTGGGACAGTTAGTCAACTGACAGCCACCCAAATCCAGATGTACAGCATCCAGATGCAAGGTCAAAATGCAAAATCTAAACTCCTTATATAGATCCTATCGAAGGGAGAAAGATCAGTGATTATGCATTAAACATTTACTAATGATACTCATATTTTAATATTGTTTTACATTATTTTCAAAGGAAACTTAAGACTTTTCTTAAGAGTTTTCTGTAAGAGATTACAAAATAAAGCACAATTATTTGTTTCTTGTGTATGACAGTTCAGCTTTACACACCCTTCTACTGAAAATACAGTATGAGATCCTTAAGGTTCAAAATTTATGGTCAGCAGTTTTCAGATTGTTCCCATCATTTATCAATTCTTTTGGCCATTCATGCGCTATCTTTATCATCCTGTCATTCACTGGTGCTGTGCCCCATTGATGAGACACAGTAAGTCTAGCTATCTTCTGAGAATTTTGACACAGTTTAACCCCCTGTGTAGAGGCCACAGCATCCATGTATTGGGAATAAGTTTTTTTTTTTTTTTGGATGGCCATGAGGAGATGCAGATGGAGTAAAGTCTTGAGGAAAAGATTTGAGAAGGAGAGAAGATAATGCTGGTGAAACAAATGGGCCAAGTAAATAGAGAGAAGAAAGACAAATAATCTCATAGGAATGGGAACCCCTCGGACTGGACAGGGCGAGAGGGAGGCCGCTCTATTTCCCGCTTGCCTGCTCCATTAGCATGACGGCCCCCCCACCCCGACACGACACATGCATACCTCACACAGTTGCCATCGTTAGCGACCGCAGCCTGTCAGCCGCTGCCGCGTTGTACTGGGCCGTGCTGGGCTGCGCTGGGCCAGGCAGGGCCCCCTTTGTGCCGGAGCGGGGAGGAGGGGGCAAGCGGGCCTGACGGCAGGGCCTTGCAGCTGTCGCGAGGGTCGAGCCATGGACGCCTGTGATCAGCCAGCCGTGAAATCTGCCCTGAACAGAACTCTATTCAGAGCCTGACCCTCTCACACACACTCCCAAACACACACACACACTCGCTGCGACACTCCGCTCTCTTTGGTGCTAAATCTTCCCCAGGCTTGTGGAGCTCGTCTGGCGCCAGCTATTCGTTGCGCCCTGCCTGTCGATAACCCTTGCTTCCCCAAAACCCCCACTCACGCCTCCTTGCTCTCCTCTCACACAAACAGACCCTTAACCCCCACCTTTTTCTGTGCCAGTCCCTACAGTGGGTTTAAACAAATCGATCAGCAGGCATTAAGCAATGATGATTTGCCATCAACATATAGTAAGCACAAACAGTTTGAGATGAAGGCTTCAACTAATTGATGCTCAGAAGTTTCTTTTGGAACCCAAAAAATCTTTCTCAGCAAGCTTTTTTGGAGGTTTATCTGTCATGCATTATTAATCACTATTTATACTGTATGTAGCATGTACTAAAGGTTTATGTTCTTGTGTACATAAAGGTAAACGTTTTATCCCTACAGAAATGAACAGTACTTTTGAAAAATGTTTAAAATAATGTACACTCATATTGGATGAAGACTCCATTTACAACAGTAGCCCAATAAAAGTTTTATTTTACATAGAGTGGGTGTGTGATCACATGACCAGCTGAATATTTCTCACTTTATATCAGTAACCATCCAGTTATGGATTTCCGCTGGTGAATTGGTAACTGAAAACTTGCTTTTGTGTGATGCTGCATCCATACCACTAAGTGTCAGCATAAGTCCAATATGATTGTCATATCAGTCAGCACCTTATAAACAAATATTTTGTGCACCTTTGAAAAACTTTCAAAATTTCTGTGTGATTACAGTAACCAGATTGTTTTCAAACAGGTTTCCCAAACTCTTCTTCCATCTGCCATCAGTCATCACTAATGTTGCTATGTCGAGCTTGATATATCAATGTGATAGCACCAAGAAGCCATAGTGTTTATGATTTTTGTGGGATATCAATCTGCACGTGGCTAATTTATAGTTTTCTCCACATATTGAGACAGGAGAATGTATCAACATTTAAAATTGATAAAATTATTCACTTTACATTTTGTCCTGATAGTTTTAGGTAGGTATTTTGTTCTTTGGGGATTTTTATGATCTGTGTCTAAGCCTTGCTGATCCTGAAGAACATTTTTAAAACCCAGAGGCTAAGAAGTGATTTACATAAAGCAATGGCAGGTTATGAGAAATACCAACATTCCTTCTTATCCTTCTTATCCCAGATCCCAACTGTCACGAATCTGGTCTGTGGCCTTCCACCCGATAGCCACCAGAGGTCGCCCTTCCATCGAATTGACTCTTGCACTACACTACTGTTGCACGTCACCCCTGGACTACAATTCCCATCATTCATTGCACTGACGACACACACACAGCTGATTGCACTAATTACACAGCTGAATCCATTCAGACACGCTTTATAAGCCATGGACTTCCTCCTCCTCACTGCCGAGTATTGTATAGCGTATATCACTCTCCTAGCGATAGCTACTCTACGGAGCCCACTTAGTTGCCTTGCCTTGCCTGTTTTCTAGTGTTTTGATTCTTGCCTGTGTTTCCTGGATTAACCCTTTGCCTTGCTGTTCGGACTCTGTTTGCACCTCTCTTGGACTACTGCTCGTGTACCTGGATTATCTCTCTGCCTTGCCCTGTTGGATATTGCTCGCCGATCGTAGATTCACGCTTGCCCTAGGACTACTCTTTGTCTTGCCTGTGTTGTACCTGTTTGCCACTGCATGAACCTTGCTAGTTTTGTGACCACGTCCCTGAATAAAGCCTTGCACATGGATCCGCACGTCTCACGTCTTGTTCGCCCCGTTACACCAACGACTTAAGACTGGTTTTGTGGTCCATATATATATCCAAGACAGTTTGACAAAAGGTCAAATGAAAACTGCTAAATCAAAATTTAATTACAATAAAATAAAAAGTGTAAAAATTTGATCACAAAAAAGCAATTAATATATGCGGCAGGAATATAGTATACATTTTATTTTACTGTAATTAAATTTTGATTTAGCAGTTTTCTTTTGACCATTTGTCAAACTGTCTTGGATTTCTTTATGTAAGATGTGTATTAGTTAATTTGGTACTGTACCTGTACTGACTAGACTGGCATGAAACTAATGCCTCTAGAATGTGTGATATGAGAGTTTCTTGAACTGACAGTAAACTTCCTGGTCAACTGAGCTGAGCATTAACGCGCTACTTGCCTTGTAATTTAGTCCAATTATTCTTCTGTTTAAAAACACGCATTGAGATTAGTGCAAAAGAGTAGCATCTGGCTGCTGAATTGTCTGGCCATGAGAAAGTAGCATGGTGTGTATTGCCAGGAAAGCAGTTCAATGGGATAAATTTCAGCAAGTTAGCTCTTCATGGATTGGATTTCAAGGAATTTATTCCTGACTGAACCCAAGGTTTGGAAAGTAAACTGCACAGTGTGCACTACTACTTACTCAGGCAAGTAGGTAAGCGCAGAAGTAAAGTGGGTCATTTCTTCACAATTTAAGTTAACTTTGAAGATTGTTTCCAACAATTTCATACGGTACTTATCTAATTACCACCAGTATTGAATAATAAACAAAAAACTTAATGAAATGTTTCATTAAAAAAAATGCTAACTTGTAAAAAGTCAATGGAGGTTGAGTGGGGATATATGAAGATAGACATGCCCTGATGCCAATTTATCCACAGGGGCAAAGGCATATGGAGAGGCTGGGTCAGCCCACCCATGCTGCTGAGTCAGCCCACATCCTGGGTCCTGTGCCCTCATCTCCTGGCACTTGTGCGTGGCTTGGAAGTAAACCAAGATGGCTGCTGCATGTAGGGCCACAGTGGCCCTTTGCTGTCAAGTTCTGCCAGTCGAACTCAGGTTTTTATGTTCCACTTCCTCTTATTTTAGCTTTTCCTGTCAGACTAAATTCTGTCTTGCCCTGCCCCCCAAGTCTACATTTATTGGAGCTATAATATGAATTTATTACAAGCATGATCTTTTTCTTTTTATGTGGTCATTTGGCAAATAAAGGTTGTGGGTGTGTGATGACTGAAGATCACATCCGAAATAGCTGCCGTTTAAGAAAAAGGCGAAAGCCTCTTTGGATTACTCTTTGTTTATGCTGATTCTCAGCGCCTGTTCGAGTAAAGTTTATATTGTATTATGGAAAGATGTGGAGGAGGATATGGAGCTTCTGAATAGGTAGGGTGTGTGAAGATCAGTGACTGATAATAGAACAAGCCACTGCAGGCAACCTCACCCTGCTTTGTGCTTCACCTGGAAACCAACTGTACCTCTGGAATGCAATATTATTTCATTTGACTACTGGTAAATACCTCAAGGGCAGAAGTTATAATATTTAAAATACATCTGGTTGTAGCCAACAACAAGGCAAAACCTGACACTCTGGTTGTATAAAAACATTTAGGCTTCAAAGTATGTGAAAAGCACCTATAAAAACTGCTGAAGAAGAGAAAGCAAGATTTTTTTCCCCAGCCAAACAGCTGGGATAGTTCTAACTGGCACCTCAACAAGACATTGTATGCTTGTTAGATATTCCTCAAACACTCTGGCTGGGGTTTGTTCTAAACCCTCTAACCATACATATTATACTTCTGCAATGAATTCATCATTTTAGTCATAGAAATGTAAGATAAAATTGTGATCGCATGTTGACTTGTATCAGTGATACAGTATATTCATCACTTAGAGTGTAATGGACAGTGATGGCATCATCATAATATTTGCATACTAAGTTTGGATTGGTCTTGTCATTTTTGCATGTTTAAACATTTAAAGAGTTTATTATGCCCACTGAGTGTCATTTACTAAAACTTACCTAAAAGTAACATTTCTCTATTCACCTTTTCCTGCAAATGCAAATCTAATAGCAACATGTTCTTGCTCTCACTAACATGGGTTGTATTAACCCATACAACCCATATTAACGCTAACATTATTGAGCACTTTAACACAGTTTATATGCCACAAATCTACACTTGTGCCACTTTGAGTTTGGACTTCCTGCCCTGCAGTTGCACAGGGGTCCTGTTTCTAAACCCTCGCACCCTGACCTGCTCCTGTGCTACAGACTTCCCCAGTTGTAGCTACTAATGGCTTACTCTGTGACTGCACAGACATTTACCTAAACTCAAATTTCAGGAAGGTTAAAGAGGGTCAAACAGTCAGAAGGTTTTTTGAAGATTTGGATTATGATAAGGTCTGAAAAGCATCGTCGTGTTCTGGACCAGATTAGTTTTGAATTTGAATATGCGTTTTTGAAGACATATGAGGTAGGGCTTCAATAATACACTGTTTATTTACCCCACACAGACGTCTGGCATTCTTAAAAGATGTGATGTATCAGTGTTTGTAACGCAGGAGAGCCCTCGGGCCTTTCAAAACAGCACCCAGTTTCTGCATGTGAAAGCAGAAATACACCTGTGTTGCCTTTGTTGTAACAGTCAATTTAAAAAAAATAAATAAATAAATAAGATTTCACCAACTGACTTAGTTATGTATATTTACCGTTGTCAACGTCCAAGACATTATGAGTCACACCTGAGATTTTAGTGGATTCAGATCACACGTGTTCTGTCGTTGCCTTCGGCTCTTGAGTTGTGCTTTTTGTATATTACCAATACCGTAAATACAATAACTGCTGTCAGGACTTCCTGACTGAATTATTGATGCTGTTTTTCTGCCACGAATCCCTGTTCATAACTTCAAACCGAGGATTTTCATTTTACTCTCGACCCAGACGCCGGAGGCTCTTCAAACAGGATACAGAGGTAGATGGCAAAAGAGATTTGAAGTGATAGCCCATTTTAGCAGAGAAAAAGGCTCTGATTGTCTCCGCTCCCCATCGCTCCCTCCCTGTGACAGCCTCGCATGCCACTGGAGAAAGAAAGGAAATAAAGCAGCTGAGAGAAAGACAGAGAAAGTGAGGGAGAGAGTTAGAGAGGACAGTGTCGCTGTGCAGCTGCTCCTCTGGATGTTTTTGGATTACATCAGTGCTGCGGAAAGAAAGGAGCGAAGGACGGATAGAAAAGGGATCAGAGGGAGAAGGGAGCGGGGCACACTCCACAAATCAGGGCTCTTATTTTGGGAGGGGGGCTGGGGCTCGCTCTGGAGTTCTGTAGGACAGAGCTGTCATTGTTAGCAGGTTGAAGTGGGTAAAGCCAGGGCTCAATAGTGTGGCGGGACCCCCCCGAAACTGTACCCCCTACTACCACATCCTGACAACACAGTAACAGCAACCCAACCTGGCCCTGTCAGCTGCCCGCGCCTGCGGATGGCATGCAGCTGAGATCACATTGCTTCGGGTACCCACTCCTGTCCCCCCTTCGGAATTAATACTCCTACATCTTTGTTCGGCTGGCGAGCGCTGGCATTGAAATGGGCAGAGCGAGGGAACAATCACAGAAGATCAAGGAAAACTGGGGAAAAAGGGGAAGTTGGCATTTTAAAGCCACATTAATCGGCACCTTATAGTTTCAGAATGATTTTGGGTGTTCTTGTGTGGTCATATTAGGATGAAAAATATAAGAAATATTAAGATTTTTACTGCTGTAAAAGACAGGCGTTTGATAAAGAATTGATAATTTTATAGTCTAATAATGTATTCATTCTTAAACTAGTTGTAAATGTAAATATTGATCCATTAATTTTAGAACCATATGCATGTCAATTTAGCTTTTTTTATTTTCACAAATATGTGCAATGTACGGTAATTGATATATAATAAACATAGCACCTTTTCGTGTCAAAGTCACTTTGAAATGTTCTTTGAAACTTTGAATCTCAGTCTAAAATGTAGCTGAAAAAAAACAACAATCATTCAGATTTATTCAAAAGCTTCTTTATTCAATCATATCTCCCAAAGCAACTATATGGTGCACAGTACAGATATACAACACAGATACGGCATCATAGAGGCCAACAGGGTCATTATCGAAACTAGTGTAATCTGTACTCAATGGGCAGTTACCATTTCGCCATCAAGATGAAGAGAAAGTTGTGGAGGTAATGGATTGAGGGCAGTTCGATAAGGACAAAGACTGCAAATATGTGGTTTGTAAGGTGTTGTTTGCAGTTGACTGATACAGTTGTCTTTGTATGGATATAGCTAACAGTGTACATGGATTGTGGGCTTAGCCATGGGAGAGTATTCCGTGGAATGTGCTGCTTTGCATTGGCTCTGACCTTTCTCACTGATTGATTGGTGTGCTGTCCATGCTCCAGTGGACATTGAAAGGTGAGAGACCTTAAGCACCACACAATTCAACTTCCACTCTAGAGGGACCAGACTTCAGCTTCCTTTTCCTTTTCATGAATTTATAGGTTCAAGCATTAAAACGCTCTCATTTGGTGTTGATAGATATTGGCAATTGTTCAGGTCCTGTGAAGCAAGAGTGGGATTTGATTGACTGAAGAGTATGGCGCTATAATTCACACAAAAAGAATCAGCATTTACGAGGGGATGTCAAGGCAAGAATGCTCTCCTTTTTTTCTTAGGATGTTCTTCTTCAAATGGCTTTTGAGACCATTTATACCTCAATTGAGTTAAGAATAGCGGCATTGTAAGACTGCTTCTTCACCCTTTTTTGTTGTCTTGTGACTTATATTATGAAACTACCCCTCAGTTGTCCAACAAAGCTCCAAGTGATCAACACAAGTGCACCCTGCATTGTGACACTGGTGGGTGTGACCTCTTCCTCTCCTTCAGATTCTTAGTGATAGCTTTTAGTGTCTTTTTATTGTTTTATTGGCTTCCAAAGTCAAGGTCTCGTCCTTTGAAATGCCCCACCTCTGTGTCTTCTTGTCCAGACGGAACCATAACATAATTTCAGTAGAGGACCTATATGAAAGTCATCATAAATGAACAGACAGATCGATATCTTTAAACCTGCCGAGTGATGAAGATATGGAAATCTCTTAAATTCCCTGCTGAAAGATTAACATGGTTGGTGGGTTTGACAGGGTTAGATGGTTCAGGCTGGTTTAGGTGGTATGGAGCTGACAAAACTGGTAGACCATCTTGGACTTCGAACTACTACTGTCACAGCCAATCAGATCTTTGCCTGGGATGGTTATTGAATGGAATTAGGATAGGGAAGAGTTAAGGTACATTGTTAAATGTTGATGGTTATAGTGATAAACCTACATCCAAACACAGACATACACAATATCAAGTTCTGTAGAGGGTCTTGGGCAGTTTCAGTGTCTTAGTAGTGACCTCTGCTCCATTCTTGCCCTCTCTACACTTCTCAGAGTATTTACCTTGCCTGAAGTGCATGGATAGGGTGATAGAGGCTGTCATCACTGTAGTATGACCTAGGTTCACTGAATTCCACATCGCTTGAGATGTGGTGGTTGGAAGTTAAGAATCAGAAATGTTAGGAGACCATGCTGGGGAAAACATTGAACATCAGTAGAAGACTGTAGAGGTCACACTTTTACCAGATCATTTTATCCAAGCATATATGATAACTTGTCCTATAGACCCTGTATCAATCATTATAAATAATGTCACTGTTGGCGTAAGAGACAGGGTTTAGAATGCTTCTTATACATTTCCTGCCCTGCAGGTAGGTTTACTAGGCCTCTTAATTAAACAGACATACAAATTGCTCCAGATAAATGGTACAGGCTAGAGGCATTTTTAGATGTGTAGTGGGGACAAACACCAACACCAAGATTAAGGATAAGAAGATTTGGCCAGAGTAAATTAAGGTAATTGCAGCTTCATTATAGTCTTAACAATTTATATGGACTCCACTTGTTTCAAAGGACCTGACAATAGAGGACCTATTTGCAGTTTTAGTTAGCTTTTATGTAGGTTTTATACCTTGCCACTTTCTCAGTTACAAATTGTCAATCACTATCCAATAAAGAACAACGAGAGGAGGACGTGTACTGAGACCAATGAGGAGACCAGTGATCCGTGGTAATCCTTTTACCTTCTGTCTTCCGGTCACCCTCGCTTCCTTAAATGCTTTCTTGATGTCTTTGTCACCTCTCTGAGTTCTATACAAACCTATAAGGGATTCCAGAGATGCCAATGCCAAACAATTTCCAAATGGCCACTCCCCAGCACTTTGATGATTCTGGGGGTGTAAGTGTCTTCTGCCATGTTTATAGGAGTGGTCAATAATGGTGGATGTCCAGCCTGCAGTTAAGCTTCAGGTCAACTCGGATGCCAAGGCCTTAAAAATTATCAGTAAAACTAATGGCTCCTAATGGGACCACCATGGATAGAAGTTGCCTGTAGAAAAGTCGCCTGGTTCACCAGCTCTAGCTTTCACACACACCAGGAAAACATGACCAGTCTAGACAATGCTAATGTGAAAGGAATGAGTTTATGAATGGAGTTGAGGCCTCTTTTATTGGACGTAAAGCTATACACTTCTCAAAGGGGTCTGTTACTTTTACAGCATCTCTGACCTTCTCCAGAAACCATGAACAGATGTAGGCTTATGCCTAAAAGCAGCTCAGGGGTAAACAATATGTCGCTTGCTTTTTGGAGATATTTCACTGTTTGTTTAGTTTATCCTTTCAATTTGCTTATCTGACTGAAAGGGGTCAGGTCCCACCTTGCTTTTCTGCAGGTGATCTTTATCAAAATGACCTAGTAATTTGCACTCCAAGAGCAGCTGTTTTGTACACACTCTAACAAAACAACTCAAACTGCAGAGAGCCGCTGAAATTCTGAGTCATCTTGTAAGTCGCCATTTCAGAAGATCTAATGGTCAATGGGTAATGGAGTCTGGAAGCTAAAGAGTGAGTTGTCTACCAGATATGAATGTTTGCAAGTGATCATGTGAGATGGATGACAGATTGTGAATGGGTGTGAAAGGATAGTCACTGAGGAAGCGCTGGAACGTTTCCACAGCTTGTCCATTCAGAGCATTCAGTCCAGTTTGACATCTCCAGGTCAAATCAAGAATTTCTGAGCTTGATAACAGAAAAAGTTGAGTGCGCTTGTATTCTCCTTGTGGCCTGAATATGCTAAGTGGCCTATTTAAACATTGGGTAATTTCGTTACCAGAATTGACTACAGTCATTGCAAATACTTTTGTTTATTTGTTTTGCCAGTTGAGTCAGAACACACAGTCTGATAACAGTCATTTATCGTCCATTGGGCTAAAGTTTGTTCAAGAGAACTATTAAGCATAATGATTAGTGTTTGTGTGAATATGTTTTTGCAACTGTGGGGAAGGGGCTTCATATGTGTGTGTTCAACCATTTTTTTAATACTGATTTTTTGATTTTGAGTGGAACTCTAACAAAGCTATCTGGAATGGAGTACAACATGATAAAATGAGCTGAGTTGTAATTCGTAATTGGTAACAAGTGTAAAGTTTAGGTGAGACATATCAAAAAGTTTTTTTCCCCTTTAAATAGCAAGTAGGGTTTAGTTACACAATAGCAGTGAACAATGTTTTTTCCTCTCTTGTTTATTAATTTGTTTTTCTTCCTATCACACAGCTAATAAGCTCAGTTCTTAAATTACAGAGTTGCCTCACCAGCCGTCGAAACATGAGAGGAACAGCACTTGTTTTACAACATTTCATCTTTTTGTGAATGGGAATTCCGTCCAGAAGGTGAAAAAAAGAATCTTTCCGGTCCATTTAAGCTGTGTCTGAGAGACCTCTGAGTATGCGCTGCAAGGTGAGAGAAATGTTTATTTAGCTTTGACCACTTTCTGCTGCAGTTTAAGGCTTCAGGGTAGTGCTTTTGTTAAGGCCTAAATATGTATATTTTTTTATCCATAATTATGATTATTTTGGTTATAAAGATTCAGCGATTGACAAAGCATTTCAGTATTTTCACGAGAATCATTTATTTAGCTATAATCTTGTCACTTAGTGCAAGAGCACAGAATTTCCCGGCTAACCAGAAGTGCTCTCTCTATTCTTTTTCGTTTTCAAGGGAACACCCTGCCCCCTTTTGCCACACCACCCTGAAACTCTTCATACATCAGTGCTAAATGCACATTTTTACCATTCCCTTCCCCTCCACTGACCTCTCTGTCTCCGAGTGAGA
>JAFVLL020022332.1:0-22988 GCA_021397915.2 Tor tambroides
AGTTTCTCATGCTCACCAAGGATGGAATTATTTGATCAAATATACAGAAAAATACTGTTACAATTTAAAATAACTCTTCATTTTTAATATATTTTAAATGTGATTAATTCCTGTGATAGAAAAGCTAAACTTTCAGCTTCCTTACTCCAGTCTCAGGTGTCACATGATCCTTCAGAAATCATTCTAATTGGCTGATTCAGTGCTCAAAAATTATTTCTTATTATTATAAATGCTGAAAACGGCTTAATATTTTTGAGGAAATCTTGATACATTTTTTTTCAAGATTCTTTGATGAAAATAAAGTTTAAAACAACATCATTAATTTGAAACAGAAATTTTAACAGCATACATGTTTCTGCTTAAATGAATCGTGACGTTAACTGCATGATTTGCATAATCTTAGAACGGTAAGAACCATTTCTGCCATATAGACATTATTTTGACAACAGATCACTCTTAACTGTAATGTAGAAACATTAAGTTTCGTTTCTTTGAAAAGTATTTTGAAAAGCACTATACAAAAAATGAAAAATGAAAAAATGAACCCACACTGCTCTACCACTGAGCAAATGAACATGCTGCATTCACCAGCAGGCAGCTGTCAGTGTGTCCAGCTGCCACCATGAGAATCATCAACTTCAATTAAACCATGACTGATCATAGCAGAATCAAAGCTATCTCATCTGTGAAGAAAACCAATTAGACTCAAATCTGACATTTTATGCTAATCACGAGCCTAAACCAATGAATCCAAATTGTACGTGGTAGAAAAGCACTCCGAAACCAGAGCGTAGGGTATCCAAGTACTGGGACAAAAGCAAGCATAATCTCTAGTGCACTTTACAGCATCAATAATGTAAACTGATCAACAGCTATGCATTATTGAGCAGTCACATTCCTGACCAAATGATTGGCTGAAGTGTAATGGGCTCTTCGTCTACAGTCTTTCAATGGATTTGTTGAAAAAAATATTGGCAGAAAGGGCTGGACAGTGAAGCTGCTAACATGTTTAGCCTTGAAGCTTCCCTGAAGCTCCCATACAAAGATGCCAGGAGGGCATATCCAGAAACATTCCCTTGAGCAGAGGTCTAACCTGAAAGTGAAGACATTTTTAGAAACACCCATTTCTACATTCAGTGGATCTTTTCCAGAGCTTCCCTCACACACTATTCTCCTGTTTTCTCCTGAGCTCAACCAACTATCACTATGTTGACAGTCCACACTCCACAGCTGGCTAAAAAAGGCTCAGCAGCTGACTGTCTTTTGTGAATGTGCCAGACATGACAAACATGAGGGCTCTTAACAGACAAAGTGTGGGCAGTGCGCTGAAGGCTACTGTCAGGTCTGACATGCCACATGCCATGGGAGACTATAATAATTCACATCTTCTTTTGTATTCATTATAGACATCTATACAGTTGCTGTCTAGGATACTTTATGTTTTGTTTTAATATAATTACATGGTTTCATTTTACATTTTAATGGTCATACATATGATAATATGAAGACACAAAAAGGTTTGTCACCAGGCACCCAAATCTAAATAAGCGTAGGCTTTGAAGCGTAATTTAATACAGAAATTTACCATTTGAGATTTTTAGGAAGAGTGACATAATAAAACATGATGCAGTGATTCAACTGAAAGAAGTACTATATATATATATATATATATATATATAATATGTATGAAATGTATCAGTGGTTTCAATTATCAGTCTGCCTGCTAATTATATTGAATAATAATAATAATAATAATAATAAAAACCCTCCACAGAAAAGGAAATACCAACAATCTTCAGTTTACTTCAGTAGGTACCCAAGTACTTGCTGAATCTTTTCTTGGCTTTGGTCCGACTAACAGCGCTACTTTTTGTGAGCATCTTTGTGCACCTTCACCCCTCTAGTAACATTGATTCATCCCACTCAACTCACCTCTCTATCATCAGCCTCACCTCTATCCATCCATCTCCTGTCATTTTACCATTTAGATCAATACACCTGTTAGCTGCCTTCAAACAAACAGTGCATCTCTTTTGTCTTCTCATCATACAGTAGACCAGCTCTCACTCGATCCTTTATCCTCTATCTATTGCTCATACACTCTAGCATACTGCAGTCTTATATTTAAAACCCAGCAGCCTGCGAGGTCTTTGGCTCCAACTGCTCCCTTGCATAATAGCCAAGAAATGTAAGCTTGTATAAGCGTTTTGCTGTTCGGAGAGCACTTTAAGTTTTTATTGCATGTTGTGAGATCCCACCAAAGGCTCTGAGAGCTTCTCATTTTTCTCGGCGAATTTTTACAGAACTGCAGGGGTGAGTGAAACTGAGCCAGGCCCATCATCCATCCCTCTCCTCCCACTCTCTTCCTCGTCCCTCTTTGCTCATTACTTCATTATCCCTCTCGTCTCTCATCCTTCTTAGTGTCACTGCACTTCTAGCAGAGCATCCATGGCTCATCGGTATGCCTCTAATGCAGAATATTACACCAGCACGCCTCCAGCTGCATTGTGGGTGACTGCAATCCTTGTGGGGAACAGTCCGAGGATTAACCGTGGGGCAGGCCGAGGGGAAACAGGGAGCTAGGGATGTAGAAGAACAATCGACTGAAAATGTTTGTCGCCATTTGTATCACAGACTGGCAATGGTGCTGAGTGGTCTATAAAGTCTGGCTGACTACAACTGATCGCATTAAATGTCCCTACAATCAAGCAGCAGTGCCAGTGCTTCCAGTGTCACCACACACACACATTCATACACAGCGCTCTCCCAGAGGGACGCCGAGGCTGATGCTGAGTGGATTAACCATGCAACAGATGAATTTGTAGACAGACATTCCTGTACTATCGTCTGAAAACAGGAAGCTGCTCCAAAATGAGGTGTTTGGCAAAGTCAAATTAATTATCATTCTACCATATTGGTAAGGAATACATTTAAATATGAACATATGGGCGATTCTACAACTACAGGCACTTGTGGGCCTGTGGAAAAATTCACTTTTCACACTCTCACTAGTTTAATTTTTCTACCATCAAGGAATCACAAGAGAATTATGTCATATTTCCTGAATAGGGCTGCAAAACGATTAATCACGATTAATTGCATTCAAAATAAAAGTTTATGTTTTAGTGCTGTCAAAAAATTAATCGCGATTAATCGCATCCCAAATAAAAGTTTTTGTTTACATAATATATGTGTGTATACTGTGTATATTTATTATGTATATATAAATACAAACACATGCATGTATATATTTAAGAAAAACATGTTATATTTATATATTAAATATATTTTTATATAATATAAATTATATGAATATAAATATAAACTTTTAAATACATGTAAATATTTTCAAAATATATACTGTATGCGTGTGTCTTTATATATACAAAATAAATATATACAGAAGACACACATATATTGTGTAAACAAAAACTTTTATTTTGGATGCGATTAATCGCGATTAATCGTTTGACAGCCCTATTATGTTTACATACTATGTGTATGTACTGTGTATATTTATTATGTATATATAAATACACACACATGTCTGTATATATGTATATAATTATATTATATATATATAAATATTGTACGTATAAATCTGACATATTTTTCCTTAACATATACATGTATGTGTGTATTTATTTATACATAAATATACACAGTACACATACAAATAAAATGTAAACATAAACTTTTATTTTGAATGTGATTAATCACGATTAATCATTTGCAGCCCTATTTCTGAATCAAAGAAATTGAAGCAACAAAATGCATTCTGTTGTCGAAATTACATTAAACAACTTTAAAATATTTGTTTTGCTAATGTGCATTTCATAGCTAGCACCTTGCTCCCGCATACACACAATAAATAATATTTTGACACTTTTTTGTTAATCATTTTTGGAAAATAAATAAATTATTGTTATTTTATTAAGAAATTAATGCTTTTATTCAAAAAGGATGCATTCAGTTGATCAAACATGAAGGGAAAAAAACACCATATCATGGTTTCTACAAAAATATTAAGCAGCACTGCAAAGCAAACTGTTTTCAACATTGATGATAATAAGAACTGTTAGCGATGGCTGCTGAAAATGTAGCTTTATCATCACAGGAACAAATTGCATTTTAAAATATATTCACATAGAAAACTGTGATTTCAAATTGTACTTTTTTTTTTTTTTTTTTTTTTTACAATTTTTCTGTCATTTTTGATCAAATAAATTCAGTCTCGGTGAGCATAAAGTAAGAGGCTTACTTATAACTCATTTTTTTTATAATGAAAATCTGGGTCTGCCAAAAGATTAAACCAATAAAATCTAAATCCAGTGTTTCCCATACATTGATTTATTTGTGGCGGCCTGCCACAATATCAAAACTGACTGCCACAAATAGATTTTTTTTCAAAAAGCCTCGACTTTGTTGAATAAGCAAGCACTGCACGTTTCAAAATCGAAACACGGTGCGAGTGTCTTTATATCACTGCATTTCTGAAGGAAACCGACTGTCTTCAGAAAATTTTGGATGTCATTTTCATTTCATCTTGCATATAATGTCTGATAAAGCAGCGTTTGTGAGCAGAGCGCTAATTTGTGTACAGCGTTACCGGGAAACCGCTATTTCTCCACGCTCTAAAAGCGCCTCCTGGTGGCAGAGAATGAATTTGCATATATGCCGCCACAAATAGAGTCCAAGTCTGTGGGAAACACTGAAATCTATAAAACATTGCAATATTGCAGACTTCTGTTGAATAAAAATTGATATAAAAGTGTCTGTAGTGGACAAAACATAGAATACATGAATCACCAGTTTCATGAAAACTATTTGAATGTTTGCCAGTGCTGAAAGTTATTAAAAGCCTTTCATCTGTGTGGTAAAAGCCTTTTCAGAGAAAGCATTCTGTAAGTCTCAGCATTACTTTAAAGGCCTTTTTATCTTTCAACTATTTAAAAAAATACTTTGGCCATGAAGGAGTCGTGAACTGATGAGTCAGGTGATATGAAACTCTCCAGCATAATTAGCCTTTTGCTCTGTGTCAAGACCACAGCTCCTTCAAAACACATGGTTATGTTCATCCTCTTGACTCTTTTTTTATTCAGTTTATCTGGCCTGGAATGTCATTTCGCCCTCTTTTTAATCCTGTGTTTGTGAAAATACCTCTGAGGGCCCCGCCACCCGCCAACACGTAGCACACTAGCGCAGTGAGGGGGAGCTACTAGCATAAGGGGATAAACAAGACACAAACAATTGCTTACTTTATGCTTCATTCTCATGTGTTGGCTGAGTCTTCTCACATGATCAGTAACATGGTCTGATGAATACATAATTCATCAACTGACCACATAAGTAGGTGAAAGTGTTACATTTACAGGCAACGTGTTCGTGCAAGCTAGTTCTAGCTATTAGCCTAAACTAAACACACATGCATTATACATATGCATTTAATAATGCTTTGAACTTTGTATTCGCCCTTACTTCACAGAAAGATTTTTTTAAAATCAAAGATTCTATTAAAGATTTGCCAACCATAGCTCCTAATAATCAGTTATTAAACAATGAAACTATGGAGAAAAAATTAATAAAATATAGGCTAGGTTTAATAAAAATATAATAATAATCAGATTGTGTTAAAACAATAGATACATAAAAATACATAATATAATATATTTTTAAACATATTTTAGAATATTAGTAATATATTGCAAATTTTGGCTGATTGTAATAACATAATATAATATAATATATAGACAATTCAACCACAATATATTCATAATAAATGTACAATATTTGCTTTGCTATATGGTAACAATTTTCAGTATTGACTAGTTGCTTATTAGCATGCATTGCACATTACTAGCATATTGGCTGTTTATTAGCACTTATAAAGCACATATTAATGAATTATTCTGTATAAACATATTTTAGATCCCTTAATCCAACCCCATATATAATGCCCAATATTTGCTTGCAATACATAAATGTGTTTGTTTACCTCTTGTAAATCATTTACAAAAATTAAATGCTATATATATATATATATATGTTTGTTTGTTTGTTTACCTCTTGTAAATCTTTTACAAAATTAAATGCAATATATATATAGAGAGAGAAAGTTTGTGTGTGTGTGTGTGTGTGTGTGTGTGTGTGTTATATGTGATAATATATGTACAATATGGCCATGAATACGTTTTTTTAAACTATCTATATGCCTGTATAACCTGTTCGCTGTTTAATTGCTTTGGCAACATTGTGCTATTCCACAGTCATGCCAATAAAGATAATCTGAATTGAACTGAATTGAATTGAATTGAATTGAACTGAATTGAATTGAGAGAGAGAGAGAGAGAGAGCAAGAGAGAGAGAGAGAGAGAGAGAGAGAGAGAGAGAGAGAGAGAGAGGGTATATGCAATGTAGTATATATTTTTTCTAAATTATCTTATTTTCTTTTTCAAAATTATTTTCTAAATGACGATAATGATGATGATGATGATGATGATGATTATTATTATTATTATTATTATTATTATTGTTGTTGTTGCTGTTGTTGTAGATATTCCTGAATACAATGAGGGGAAATGGCACTCTACACATCTGGGTGAACACACAGCGAGTTTCACAACAATACAGGACACTGTGTCAGCATTGAACACCTCCTTGTTTCCAGCATGGAAAAAAGCAGGAACTACACTCTCTGATAGATTCAGTGACGGCCTGTGACGGGGGGCGGAAGGAGAGCTGTGGAGAATAAGCGCCTGACACGGACAGCTGGAACGGCGCAGCGTCAGAACCACAGGCCTGTCTTCTGTTTCCACAGTCATTAAAAATTCATCTCCAGAAGGGGTCAGATATCAGAGAAACAAGCAAACAAAAAATACCACAGCATTCATAATGCATTGTGAGACAGATCTTTGCCAATGACTACAGCTTCAAAATCGCTGTCATGAGAACAAGACAATTGCTTGATTGCCTATTTTTTCCTGAACCCAAAGTGCACAAACTGCACATTGATATCTCATGACAGCAAGTTTGTTCTGTGTAACAAATTCAACAAATGAGTTTCCCACTGACTACATAACTCCTGTAAATAGACCAAAATGTAGACATGTCTAGAAAAAGTAATGCACAAAACATTTAAAACACAGCTTTTATCTTGGAAAAGGGACACAAATATTGATGACTCATCCTGCACTAATTTTTGTCCAATCAGATGCTCTCTACAATTACAATTTCCTGCCCCTAATACCCACTGCAGCTAAACAGAAAGTAGCAAATCACAGCTGTTATGCAGCTAACTAAACCCAGGCCTTTTTATGATTTTTTTTTTATGGATTGGCACTTCAAAACGTTACACCCAAACTTCCTATTTAAATAGAAAATCAACTAATTGGAAAACTGTGCTTGTTGGATGATAAGCAACCATCTAAGTCATCATGAAATCACCAACTGAAACATCTTTATCCACGCTATAAGGTTAAAATAGCCTTTTTCCAAGTACATAAAGCCTCTTTAATCTACTCCAGTCAGGGCTACTACTTCAAAAATACCATGATCTACTGGAGATTCTTTAAAATAAAATGAAAATGAATAATACATCCTCTGCTCAGCTCACTCACCTAAAAGATTTTTCTTATCTACTTTTCTGTAAGTATGTTTATATATATTTAATATAACCCTAAAATATGACTAATAACTAGACTATGGCCATCCACCCTTTTAACTGAATTACAGGACTGAGTTGATCTAGAAAAAGGCTGGATTGATTCAGAGAGAGCCGTGTGGTCTGGTCTATATACAGTATGTGCATCTAAGCACAGAATGGATTGTATAATCACTGAATCATTTCAGGAGGCATTCAATTGCTGCCCAGTCTTTCAAATCCATTAGTGAATCAAGAAGGAATAAATATGCCATAACAACAGGCTGAGATTAGCAGAGCTAATGTCATATTTCATTCAGCCTGTAAGTGCAGTTTATGTAGGTGGATGATGACAGGATGGATATAATAAAGGGCACAGCTAAACAAACACTAGAATTGATTGTAAAACAGACAGTCGCTCCTGCATCAGGCACGTGTTTGATGCTTCATCCGACGGGATCTGGTTACTTTGCTCTCAATTAAATCTAGTAGTAGAAAATATGTATAAAATGATCTTCTAAACAGATATTACTCAACTACACAACCACGCAAGAATATCATGTTCAAAGTCTACAGTTGCTGAATGTTGTGACAACAAAAACAGTGAATATAAACATGCCTGAGTTTACATTAGACATTGGTGTCACACTTTCTCATGATAATGCAACTTTTTTTTTTTCGTTTCGTTTCTTGTTTTGCAGTGGTAAGGCACTTGCTTTCGTAACATAATGGGTGAAAAGCTGCAAAAGTAGTAAAACTGATTTGTGCAACTGTCTACAAAAAAAGGACAGGCAGAGGACTTGGCTACTATGCCATGTCCTCATTATCAGAGCTAGACTAACAGGATGTGGACATTGAGTCAGGTCAATGAAACTGACTTGAAGTGCCCTCCATTGCCTCCAGTGGTTACAAAACAACCCCTGTGGAATAAATCCATTAAAGACAGCTAGGTCAGTGAGATTTGTTTGTTTTAAGATCCTAATTTCTATATTGGACATCATGTGGTGGCCCATCACAGTATTAACATTTTTTTATTATATGAAGAAATGTCCTAAAAGACATAGTTCACCCCAAAATGGAAATTCTACCATCATTTACTCCACCTTGTGTTATTTCAAACCTGTATGACATTCTTTGGAACACAAAAGGGGAAATTTCAAGTTAAATTCTCAAATTTCACACCCAAAGCTGATATGACTTCAGAAAAGCCCACAATATACTACTTTTATGCTATTTTTATGGTGCTTTCACATCCTTTTTGAAGTTTGAAAGCTTCAAATCCACATTTTGTATAATGACAAGAAAGTTATCATACTTGAATTCTCCTTTAGTGTTTCACGGGAGAAAAAGTCATACAGGTTTGAAACAACACGAGGGTGAAAACATTTCATTTTTCAGTAAAATATCCCTTTCATCAACCTTTACATTACCAGACACTGCACACACCCACCAATAGACCTAATTCAGGTTAGACACCATAATGAATTTAGCACGGATAAAAACAAGGCTGTGAGGGATCGACTTGCAGTCTTTACAATGGCATGCACTGTAAAGGTAGATGATTTCACAGCACACAAAACAGTATGGGGTTTTAGTCTTCTGAAGGTTTTTGTCAGAAAGATGTTTCATCAGCCGAACAATCAGTATGTTAATAAACACAGAAACGTACTTCAGACACACTGTACTTCTATCTTTTAAAAAGCCTCATTTTCATTTCTGTCAAATATATGGCACTGAATAAGGTGGGGATGTTATGCAACTTGCCCACAGATGTACAGACTTGAACATTACCAACATTTTTTGAACTTCCTTTTTTTATATTTATTATGACAGGACAGTGTAGACATGACAGGAAGTGGGACAGAGAAAGCGGGGTAGGATCGGGAAAGGTTCTCGAGCCGGGATTTGAACTCGGGACACCTGTAGCGCAATGGCGCTACATGTCGGTGCGCTGCCCCTGAGGCAACTGGCACTGACTGACCACCGTCCTTTTAAAAGTTAAAAAGTCAAGCCTATTCATTTTACTATGCTAAATAGCCATTATTTTTTGCATTTTATTACCTGAATTTAGGTAATGAATCCCATCTAAACAGAGCCGTTTGGCAAGCACAATGCTAAGTCATTAATCAAAAAAAAATCAAAGAATAAATAATACAAGCCTAATTCATTGCATGAAACTGAAAAAGATGAATCAGGGAATTATGCTGTGATTATTTTGAAACTGATGAACCTGTAATCGTCAAAGTAAATGGAGGGAAGGGTCTTTGAGAGTGCTGTTATTCCACACAGCCACTAGAGCTGCTCACACAAGAGCCTCTTACAGCAACTCTACATTAATTACGCTTTGAAACGCTGTAATATGGAAACAATCCACTTAATGAGCAACTAGGAAATATTATGAACAAGAGAGAAAATATTCAGTGTGATTAATGACTGACACTTCTATTCAACGACCTATTCAGTCTAGTCTGGTGAATGGACAATGTTTTACCACAAATCAGTCCCTTTCTCAAGTCTGAACACACACCACAGACTGTTATTTCCTCCATGTCTGCAGAAAAACCATGTGGCCTGGGTTCAGAATTCCCTGACTCATGAAAAAGTCTTTCTTTGTCAAGCTAACGAACAGGGCAGTTCAGTCGAGTTGACAGTTAACCCAGCCGGCACAATGCCATTTTACAAAAGCCTGGCATTTTCTGGTTGCTCCGTGTTACAGTATCATGCGTTATTTAATAATTTTTAGTTCATGATTATTTATGAAAGAACACAGCTAAAGGACACTTTTGTTTTACCAGATTGATCTAAATACCAGTTTCGAACCATATTCAAATGCATCGTCACACAGTTGTCATTCGGCAGCTGTGAAGACCTATATTTCACGTTTATAATTAGCAGCCGGATCCAAGATTTCAAACAGAGAGTAGCATTGGGATGTGATCTGATTAAGGGATTTTAAGAATACAATACTTCAAGCACAAAAAGGTGTACAAACTGGGCGTAATGGACCTTTTAATTCAGTTAATCCCAGCACACGACCGCTCAATGAAATTCAGCTCGTGTGAGGGAGATTAGCAAGCAAACATCACGTTTACCCATTGAGAGAAGGAGGGGAACCGGTCCACCACTGCTTAAGAGTATTAATGGGACTGATCCAACCAGGGGAATGTTTGTTTTCAAGCATTTTCTACATCTCCATCCAGCTTCCGATCAGAGTTAATAGCCAGAGCTGTAAACACATTTTCAGCAGCAATTTTCATGATATTGCAACTAATCAATGACAACAGTCCTAGTCCACAGCTGTGCTATTATATGGCCAAATCAAAGATAATTGATTTAAATCCTGGCTAAGTGAATTTATCTGAACTCTAATTGGCTGTAAAATGCATTTCTGAGAAGTTAACATCGTAAAAATCCCCTCTCAAACAATGTGATTCTGTAGCCTCCTTCCAAACACAAGACATCGATAGACAGACTGTAATTACCTTCATGCTTCACCTTGGAAAAAGTTGCGAACACAGCGGTTATCCATGTTCTCATGGGAGCGTGACTTGATCATAGTCTAGAGGAGTTATAGCAAGGAGAACCAGCAAGGCATGTGAGGACAGAAGCTATATGTATACATCTCCCTGCAGGCATGAGTGGGCCTCTGCATGTCAGTTTATGGTTCTGTCTGCTCATTATCTAAATAGCACTAACATAGGCGGGCAAAACAGAGAATTGCTCTCGCTAGATTTGGAGAAAATCAATAAAAAAGGCATCAATGGCCTCTATAGATTCAATTATGACTATGCTATGAGACAAGATGAACAACAGGAACTCAATAACAA
Source organism: Tor tambroides (assembly GCA_021397915.2). Lineage (NCBI taxonomy): Eukaryota > Metazoa > Chordata > Actinopteri > Cypriniformes > Cyprinidae > Tor > Tor tambroides. The sequence continues at coordinate 11,467 of JAFVLL020022332.1, forward strand.
GATGCAGGTGAAAAAAATGTAGGGTAGGAACTGGTTCTAGCCATTGATTGTTGACTGGATGGAGGCAGAGGTTTAAACAGACAACATAATTGGGAAAGTCTGTGACACGTCAGTATGCTTCACTGTAAGATTGAGTTTTTGACGTTTTATTTAAAAATTTGAAAATGAAAAATATGCGCGAATGAATTCTCCACAATAAGATTAATAAGATGCTTTTAGAATACAGTCAGGGTGAATTTCCATTTCATGCCGACTTTAAATGTCATATCATTGACCCACTAATATGTTTAAAGACCAGCAATCAACTTACTTTTATGGGAGCAGAGCTGAATCGAATTTTCCTTTTTTGTGGAATATCCTCCTTTTCCTCCTCTGGAAGACCAGGAATCTCCGTAATCTCTGATCCTGGGTCATAGGAAAGATCATCATCATATAGGTCATCCTCAGGGTCGGTGCAGCTCTCCCCCCAGCCCTGGTAACAAGCATCTCCATCGGCATTGAAAATAACTCTCTCACTGCTACAGTATTCCTCATTGGGTTCTTCAACTTGATCCTTTGTAATCCGGCTAGACTCCTCTTTCACATGACCGTCTGTGTCCTCGTGGACCTTGGTAGCTGTAGTCTCATGTGAATTTCCTGCAGCGTCATTGACTTGAGTCTCTGCTGAAGAACCGTCTACGGCCTTGGTTGAGTTGACCTCATCTTTTGGTTTGGGTTCACTGGATCCATCAACAAACTCAGCGGTTTCCTGGGCCACCTTCTTATCAGGTTTCACCTGGTCCACGGCCTCCGACAGAGGACTAGGACTGAGAAGATCTTCTGAAGATGAAGAAACCGGCAGATTGTGCTTGCTACCCACTCGTGTCCTGTAAAAACCACATGACGGAGACTGTCGTGCACTGGTATCGTCCTCGCTGGCCTCCCCGTGTCTCTGTAAGCCATCTGGGGAGTACAGCCCTCTTCCGCCTCCGTGGCCTCTTCTGACAGTAGCACCGGAGCCCTGTTGGTCTACATTTTCGAACACAGCACTGAGCTGACTCACAGTGGGAGATGAGGCCTCTGTCCTGGAGCAAAGACTATCCAAAGAGTCTGTACTGCCTCGGTTTGAACGTGCCCCCCGCCAGTCATCCAAATGCTCGTGAGAACCCCTCTTGTCCCGGCCATGAGAGTACACGGGCGACTGTGAAGCATCTCTGGAGCTCTGCTCAAAGAGTTTCCTTGTTTCTGAGAATTTTGAGTTATGTGGGCCACCGGCAGTCCGCTCCCCAGTCCCGTGCTGGAGCTTGACCACTGACCCATCTGCCCTGTTGATGAAGTTTGTTGGCTTGTTGAGTTTCTGTGGGGAGGACTCTTCCCTTGATCGTCTGTTGGACCCAGTGCTCTCAGTCCCCATCTGCATGAACATGTTCTTGATGCGACTGACATGGGCCCCGTATTGCCGCCCTCGAGGCTGCCTGACCCCCTCCTGGTCCTTGAGTTTGGGGTCTCCATCTTGTCTCGGTTGGTCAAACGCCTTCTTTAGAGCCTGGAACTCCGCCCTGTAGGCATTCCGGTGCGGGGAAGCACTCCTCAGGGTATTCCTCTCTGCCGAGGCCTCTGTCTTCAACATCTTAGCCTCGACAATGGAGGTCTTCTCAAATATACAGTAACATTCCTTCAGGTTGTTTGTTGGGTGCAATCACATTTTGTTGGGGATTCCTGAAAACATTTACAAACATGTTATAAGTAGCTTGTTTGTTTACAAGTTATGCAATTATTTGTGCACAGAACACAATTACACACTGTAAAAAGTGGAAACTTGTCATTGTGACCCCATAGAGTAAATGATATTAAGCAATACGTTTTTGAAAGCAGTCTCGTGTTCATCAAGTCTGCATTTATTTGATCAAAAATACTGTAAAAAGCAGTAATACTATGAAATATTATTAGAATTTAAAAAATGGTTACAATTTTAATACAGTATATTTTCAAATGTAATTTATTCCTGTGATGGCAACGCTGAATTTTTAGCAGTCATTACTCCATTCTTCAGTGTCACACCATCCTTTCAGAATATACATAAAACTATAGAAGCTTCTTAAGCCAATAAAATATCTAATGATCTGCCTGTGAGTATAATCACAAATATAACTGTTACAACACAAATATAACAGAAATATAACTGTTTTGGCAAGCCAGATTATTAGGAACTACTCCATTGACCCCTATTGTTTCTAATAAGCTCGCTAAGATAAGAACAGTACAGAACTTCTTATAAAAAGATGAATTCACTGTGCTCAAAACATCCTTTTATTTCAGGAACTTTACCCACTTACATTTTATTGTGGAGAAAAATTTAAGGACTATAGAGTCTAAAAATAAGTCTCGTAACAAGCTGCAGCCTTGGCAAAGAAATATGAAGTTGATAGAATGACGTGAGACAGAAAGCTCAAGAGTCCAAATAGATGCTCAGCCAAAGAAAAGAGTGTGTCAGAGAAACTGACTGACTTTAAGATAAGATACGGAAAAACAGGTTTGAGGTACCATGGTAAGATTCAAGCAGTATCCATATTGGGATTGTTTGGATTTTGTTGAATGGATGCTCAGATACTCCAGTTTGATCAGCAGCTCTTTAATTAGTCATGCTGACTAATCAAAAATGAATCTAAATCCAAGTGTCTAATATGATGTAAAGCATTTGCATTGGAAATGTGTAGTGGGCTTATTTGGTATACAGGTGGGCACATACCTTATAAGCCCACTTTGTATTATTTTGCAATTAAACTTCGTCAGTGTTTTGATGAGGCATGAATCTCCCACTTTACTGTAATTATGCTCACATATCTACACAAAAACATGTCAAACTTAGTTTTGGGTTGGCTTAATGGAGTCACTTCCCCAAATTCGCTGTTACAATAGCCTACTGAACAGCAGCACGACAGACGAAAACAACAACATCTCTAAAGCAACTCTGCACATCAGTTTGTAAACAACAGCTCAAAAGGGGCTCGGATGCTGGAGGATGCCTTTGCACTGGCTCTAAGAGTCCACCGCCCTGGTTCTTGAACATTATGCGTGATCATCACTTTGCCATAAGGGCCGACGGAGCACTCAATTTCGGCGCGATGTTGTTGATGCACCGATGTGTTTTCGACGCAGATCTCGATATGACTCACAGATTAGATTCGCCTTCCATCACCCATCGTGTACCGCAGACAGCCGCTGCATTTTACGCTGCCAAGATGTGTTTAAAAATCAACCCCGCATCTCATGAATTAATATTTTATATCGATAATAAAAGCACGGAAAGGCAGATGCACATTTCAGACCAACACAAGGACAAAATATAACTGTGCGCACGACCTGCATGATGTACAACAGTTGTTGTTGGTTAAATAACAGCGCACATTTAACTCTTACAACATGCATAACGCAAATAAATTGGAAACACATATGTGGCAAATGTAAATATGCATTTAGCAAAAGTGCGACCATTGCGCTATTCAAAGATGATGAACAACCAACCCTTACGCGCATCACATCACATCGCCTGCATCACTGACAGCTCCATCCTACAAACCCAGAATTCAGAAACACTCCAAAAATACAAACCTAGCTCATTCCTGCGAGTGTTTAGCCACAGCTAGCGAAACATCGTACATAAACACGAAGCAGAAGTGACACAAGTATTGCTTAACTCCCTTGTTGTTGCTCCAAAACAAAAGAGTCACTTACCTACGCCTTCAAATGTAATGCCAGTTACCCCAAGAATAAATGTGTCCTCGCTTTAAATCATTAACCAAAGGGGAATGACACTGAACAACATTTTAATTCAGCTCCTCTATTAGCATCAAGCTGCCATGCCGGACTTCACCAGACAATTGACACAATATGACATACAAGCCGGGCTCTACACACATACACACGCACACACACACACACACACACACACACACACGAGCGCGCAGCTAGACAACGCCATTGCAGGCGAGGGGTGATGCCGCCATTCCCTTAGTAGGGATACATTGCACCATTCAGAGTCAAACTATCACTCAAACCAAACCAGTTCCGTATTTCTAAATTTATTTACCGAAACTATTTGGGTAACTTGACTGTGTGCTATTTTTATGCGAGCTTCAACAGCGTGACAGGTGTGTAACCTTAATTTTAAAGAATGGTTTGGTCCAATAATCTGTGTAGAGAGGGAACGAGCAAATGCAGCCTGGCAAAGGAAAGTAAGTAATTAAAATCGCAGTATAATAACTACAGTGGTTGCGTTAGAGGCCACGTGGTGACAAGAAGGATAATTCAATACTATAATCTATAATGTGATCATCCGATCAAATAGCCAACAATTAGACTGTTGGCATTGAGTTTTTACATGGAATTTGGGAGCATACAGAATTCAGGGAATATGTATATGTATATTTATATATTTTTTATTTTTTTATTTTTCATTGACATTTCATGTTTGCATTCATTATTTCATGTTTCTAATATTTACCATTTTAAATAATTTATACAAACAAAATTCATTCAATAATTCATATTCAAAACATTCACTTTTTCATAAATGCATTTTTTAAAATTCAGATACAGCATCTGTGTCGCCTTTGCAGCATAAGGATAGTGACATAAAGTCATACAAGTATGAATATAAAAATAATGAATTATTCAGAGAATGAGGAAAAACAGGATTTCTAATATTCTAAATTGTTTTTACAAGGTTTAGGCTAGTGATGTTTACTGCATACTAGGCCCAAATTGATTTTGTTTACTTCTTGTTTGTTTCATTGGGCCAATGTTTATTCTGTTACATATAAATATTCTTTTACACCCTCTTTTTTTTAGTACTATTTATTGCATAACACTTGATCCCCTTGTATTCCTGTCAGCGGATGTCTGGAGATGTTGCTTAGCAACCTAAAATCTTGATGGCACAGGATGCAGCCTAGTAGCACTTTTGTTCGTGAGGTGAAAAAATGATAAAGACCCAACAGAAGGTTTGTATCCCTCATGGTGCTCACTATATAGGCTGTCAGTTGTGCACAGTGAAAAGGGCCATGACCATCTGCGTGCTCAGCCTCTCCACAGGGGGTTGAATGCATTTTAATAGACCTTATCTCATTGTCATCTTTAGAGCTTATGGGGTATGATGGATGGGGGAGGGAGGAGCCTCCTGTGCATTATCCTTAGAGAGGGGTTGTGTTTGTGTCTTACAGCACTGCATTTGCACTACATGCTAAACCCAAATAAATAAATAAATCACCTTTCAGTGGTGATGCTACTTTGTACATAAGTCACCAATTTTAAAATTGAAAGTAAAATTAAAGTGGTGAAAATATTGAGAAAATCGCCTTTAAAGTTGTCCAAATAAAGTCCTTAGCAATGCATATTGCTAATCAGAAATTAAGTTCTGATATATTTACGGTAGGAAATTTACTAAATATCTTAATGGAACATGATCTTTATTTAATATCCTAATGATTTTTGGCATAAAAGAAAAATGGATAATTTTGACCCATATGTATTGTTGGCTATTGGCATATTATTATTTCTAATATTATTACTATTGTTATTGTATAATTATATTTAATTCTATAAACATCTTTTTTTCCACTGAGCATCTTTTTAATTACAATTAATGAACATTGAAATATAAATGAATGAATGAATGAAGAAATACAAACAACTAAACAAAGGACAACACAAGATGTAAGATAAGTATGGGAAATCTCAGCAAGAAAAACTTCAAATCTAAGCAAAGTGTTAAGAAATTTAGAAGAAAAAAAAAGAAGTTAATTAAAAATTGCAAAAAAAAATACTGAAACAAATTACTAACAAAGAAAGGAAGGAAGAAAGAAAGAAAGAAAGAAAGAAAGAAAGAAAGAAAGAAAAAGAAATAACTTAAATTGATAGGCCTGAATATCTAATTAAAACATTTTACAGAATACACATAAGTAGAAAACATGAGCAAAAGTTCTCATTTGGTAGCTAGTTTGATATATTATATAAATCTGTTGTATTTAGCATCTATACATCATAAACCAAAATTAATAATATAATAATAATAAATGCTTACACAATTGGGTTTGCATTTTACTAAATAATTATTGTATGGTATATGGTATATATGTTTTCCATTCCGTCTTGACTGGGCCCCCCTGTAAATATAGCTTGTGATTTTTTTCCAGCATCTGCGCCAGATGTTTCAGCCAACCAGCGCCCATCAGCTTCAGTGAGTGGGAGGAATCCGAGCAGCGGAGGATGATGCTTATGGCTGTCACATCCCGAGGACCACCAGCGACACTTAAAGTGTGTGATGTTAAGAGCTACTGCGGCAAATGAACGATGGTCTCAGTTGGCGTTTTCGTGGGGCTCATAGTGGGTACGTATAAAGACCTGAGACGACGACACTGGGAGAAATACTCCTTCTTTTCCGTTGGATTAAAGCTAGCCTGCTGGCTAACGGAATAGCTCTCGTTCTCATTACATCATATGGATAAACTGACTGGCAGTTAATCGTTATTCAAAGCTGCAGAGACGGTATATCAACTGTACTACGTGAAAGAGACTTTAATATAAGAGATTCCACTAATAATATATTATTTTATACATACTATAGCTAAATGCCAGCTACATTAATACACTTGGTTCTTTTGCCTGAACAACGGGAATGTCTTGTAAGATTACGACGCCGTTTTTCTTAGTAAATGGTTTTATGACATTTTTTTCCCTCTATTCCTGTTTTGTCCGTTGTAAAAGCCGTAATAGTTCGTTCTGTCAGTGGCGTAGACAGACAAACCCGGGCTTTAATCGACTCCAAACAGAGATCTGTGTTTCAGAGTGGCGGTGAGTGATTGCGAAGAATGGCTGTGTCTCAAACACTAGCAAGCTGCCTGCCTAGTAGCGGTGGGGATTGTGATTCATCCCAGTGACTCGAATCTTTTGAATCGGTTCTGCAGGTTATGCTACATAATTAATGTTTTCATTTTTTGTTTACAGTAACAAATTAACAGGGAGACCCCAGAAAAAACTGTGACAACTGTGAATTGCTGAATATATATAACAATAATAATAAACGAAAGCACTTTAAAAAGGAGGGATGTACAGCAGGTGAATGAAAAATATGAGTCATGTGAACTAGAGTGATTCATTGTCTTAAAATATTCATTCTGCACACTGATTCATTCATGAACTACTTGTACAGTAGGTTTGAGCATTATGGCATGCATAGCCAGATACCCAAAGCAGTGCATGTGATGTTCGAAATGCAGACTAGGTAGGCAGGTCACTAGATTTTGAGACAAAGCCGATGTGTTTGAAGCGATCATAACACACGCACAGCACTTTGCCGTGCAAAGCTTTTTGGGCTTAACACCTGCCAACCTGCTGAATCGCCAACCTATATAATTCACCTTCCTCTTGACTGTTTTGAAGTAGAAGGGGAAGAACTAGGCTACTTTTTTAACAAAACTACTTTTTGTGTATTATAACGTGCTGTAGCCCACTTATTCAACCTCTAATATATAACATGTTTTTTTAAATGCTTACAGTTTCACATAAACGTCTTGATGTGCATAATACATTTTGCGTTTTATGTCCATTATAAATGAATGCATTGATTTTAAAACCATTATTCACTTCTTCAAATGTATTAAAATGAAAATCGGTGTTACCTGATATATGGACGGCTTGAGAAAAGCATTCACTCGCTTCACCTTGAGTGTGTTCCCGGCTACAGCTTAGTCATGACAGGCTGACCCAGTTTTGTGCATAACATTGACTTCCAGGCGCAGTACTTTGAACAGTTTGACGTCTTCTCAATCCTGCAATTAGTCTGCACTGTTTTTTTTTTTTTTACCAATGAATCGTGAAGTGCATGAATTCCCCCTTGACCGGAAAGTAGAAGTCAGCACAGCGCTGATTCGACAGTTCAGTAGGACATCCCTGGCTGTGTCACGGAAAGGGAAGGAGCGAAAGAGAAAGTGTGGCACATGATGAATATCTTGATTTGGCCCACCCAAGGTCAGCCCATAAAATCATAAACCAGGATTAACCATTTCCCCTGCAGGGCCCGTCCGTAATTTGTGCGTGTGTTTGCGCATGTGCTTGTTCACTCTGCCATTACTTAGTGTCGCAAAGTTTGGCATTAACCATTAATGGTTGATCCATTAGCATATAGTGTTGTGCATCACCTTCAGTTTGCCTTGAGTTCACACAATATTCAAATCATTTTATAGACCCTGGGATGTGGTTTTGTCACTGTTGGGTTTATATCAGGCTCTGGGCTAAGGTCGCCCTCAGGGTGACAGAATAAACCATCTGGCACTCCAATTATTCAAAGCATGCATCTGTGACCCCATGTGCACAAAACCACAGCCATCAACACCCCAGAAACAGATCAATACCTCCACCGTGGATAAAACCGTTAGTAATGACACAGCTGTTCAACAAGCCCCTACAGTGCATGAATGTTTGCCTTCAGTGTGGATTTCTGTGATCTCTGCGCATTAAAGTAGATCTATGCATAGTTTTAAAGCCTGTTCACACCAAAATGAATGTTTGGAGCAATCAAACAACACTGAATCCACAAGTACAGAGAGAGCCGGTTTCAGACTCTTCCTCTGGTATTTGCTGTTGCGTATCAAAATAGACTGTTTTGAGCACAGTTTTGTCACAGTTCTGCTTAGGTGACCAGAAGTGAGTGAAGTCTTATTGGTTGGATGGTTTTCTTCTCAGAGTGACGGGAAACAGAATAGAACACCTTTACATAAAAAAATACTGTCACATTGACAGCATGTGAATAGTCGTGTTGGCCTGAACAGATGCATAAACGGCCATTCATTCAACTTAAAGCATAATTTCGTAACTCATTAAATTATGAATTATGCTTTCTTATAGTGTTTATTTGCATACACTCTCCACATTTCTTTAGTAATAAGTTAACACACAAAAATGCAAAAAAAAAAATCTGTATAATGCAGGTTGCATGACGCAGTTTCGCCTGAATCAGCTTTTTAAAATTGTAAAAGTGCGGTAGTCTACGCTGCTTTTTTGAATATAGCCTGCACCCTGTTGTAATATCCCATTATAAATATCATTTGATCATTATTCGATAATTTGCTACATCAGTAATCGCTAGAAAATGTGCATAAACATTGCGTTTACAGCCAGGCCCCTTTGCACCAATAATAACATAACATTAATTGTGCTCACTTTTTCGAATAAGGCGAAATTTACAAAGAAAAAAATATTAAAAATTATTTTATTTAAATACAAATGTAAATACAGTAATATGAATATAATAACCAATAATAATATTTAAATATTTTTTAAAATATATTTTGATAAATAATACTAAGATATAAAATGCTAAAAGTCTTCACTGCTTGTCTTTATTTTATTTTGACTTTATTTTGTTCATTTAAACAAATGTAAATAATTTACATAAATGTAAATACAAATATTTATATTAAAATATATTGAAATATATTTATCCTTTGATACACATTATATACTCTTATAGACATTATGCATGCTTGTGTGTGTGTGTGTGTGTGTGTGTGTGTGTGTGAATTTATGGGGTAAGCTGGTTTTAATCCACAGTTTTCTTTGTTGATGTATCAAAAGATTATTTTATCTTTATGTGTTCATATTTATGTCAGCTCTCTATGTGTAATCCCTTGGTTTTTGCTGTTCTGACCTGCTTAATGTGTTTGAGCAACCTTCAGCCTCCATGTAAGCACATGCTCTGCCTTGAGTGATGTTCTAGAAGCAGTTTGTATCTGAAAGCTTGAAGAGATCTGGTGTTTCTGTAGTGCATGGCTGCAGTAGCTTTCTCCCAGTGTAGCACACTCCCCTTTGGAGATTTAAAACCAGCTTCCTCCCAGCTGACTTCAAGTGAGAAAAGAAAGAGACTGTAAAAGCATGCTGGCAACCATCTCTCCAGTATCTATTATGTACCACTGAGCGCTTTTCTTTTAAATAATGCTTGAATGGGGAGTGTGTGTGTATGTGTTGCACCAGAGAAAGGGGTTTAATGTGCAGAGCGAGGGATGGGGGGATGGCGTGTGAGAGGTGTGTTGAGCGTTTGAGATTGTGATTCACTGTACTACCGTCCTGATAGGCCTGATACCCAAGACACACTTACCCACTCGCTCACATAACACATTCTCACACACTCCCACACAGATGATTTTTAGAAGAAAGAAACACACCCTGTTATATAAACGCATAAATACAAGAAATAAAAAAATAAATACAAGTTAAAATAGAGAGTTGACATTGGAGTACTGGACAAGGACAACAAATTATGAATGCAAAGATAATCACTGTTAAGCTTTTCTAAATCATATCCAGAAATTATAACATTTTTCGTTATGTCTGTCTATTATGAAACAACAAAATCTTATTTATTTATTTAAATTAAGTTACTATGAAAATTTTATGTTTGGTTTTATATAAAGTATAAACACTACCATTTAATAGTTTTTGATAAAAGTCTCTCATGCTCACCCAGTCTGTATTTATTCTAAAATCTAAAATAGAGTAAAAGCTGTAATATTGTGAAATATTATTACAATTTAAATATTTATTCTATTTTAATGTCATTTATTCATGTGATGGCAAAACTGCATTTTCAGCAGCCATTACTCCAGTTTTCAGTGTCACATGATCCTTTAGAAATCATTCTAATATGATAATTTGGTGCTCAGGAAATTATAAATGTTAAATAAAATTGTGCTGCTTAAAATTTTTGTCGAAAAATCTTTATAAATGTCTTTACTGTCAATTTTGATCATAATGTATCCTTGCTGAATAGAAGTATTAACTTATTTTAAAAAAAATCATGCTGAATGGTAGTGTGTATTAGTGCTGTCAAACGATTAATCGCCATTAATGGTATACAAAATAAAAAAAATTTGTTATACACACAAAATTTTGTTATACTTACATGTATATATTTATATTCCTATAATATTATATATAAATATACTTAATATATAAACATATTTTTCTTAAATATTTACATGCATTTATATACATAATAAATATATAGTGCACTCACATATTATGTAAACAAAGACTTTTATTTTTGATGCCATTAATTGCAATTAATCATTTGACAGCACTAGTGTGTATATATTTGTGACCCTGGACCACAAAACCAGTCATAAGTGTTAATTTTTCGAAACTGAGATTTATACGTCATCTGAAAGCTGAATAAATAAGCTTTCCATTGATGTATGGTTTGTAGGATAGGACAATATTTGGCCGAGATACAGCTATTTAAAAATCTGGAATCTGAGGGTGCAAAAAAATCAAAATACTGAGAAAATCACCTTTAAAGTTGTCAAATGAAGTTCTTAGCAATACATATTACTAATCAAAAATTAAGTTTTGATATATTTACAGTAGGAAATTTACAAAATATCTTCATGGAACATCTTTACTTAATGTCTTAATGATTTTTGGCATAAAAGAAAAATCAATCATTTTGACCCATACAATGTATTTTTGGCTATTGCTACAAATATACC
>JAFVLL020022333.1:0-39311 GCA_021397915.2 Tor tambroides
ACACAAACTTGATGCAATGACGTCATAAATATGCAAATTAATATGTGACGTCACCTGCCACCACAAGTCTCTCAAAATTCTGTGGGAAACACTGTTGAGTAATAATAATATAAATCATATTATAATTATATAAATCATATGTAAATTGTAATTATCAAGCCAGACAATTTTGTTGTTGTTGTTATTTTTTAAAGGTACTTCATAGTGACCTTTAATTTGTAGGAAGAGAAACTGAGGGAGTGACTTTTTTTTGTGTGTCAGACATGTGTCACTTTGCTCATATCTGATTGGTCCAATTTCAGTTTGAGATCTCTAACTCAGAACACAACCTGCCCCGGAGCAGGTTAGCCGTGGAGTGTAAGTTACCATGGCAATGAACGCAGCTAAAAGCCAAGCCACTTTCATAGTACCTAAAACCCAGGATTGGGGCAAACTAAACTGAAACTTACCTGGCTAGCCAGCTAATCCGGCTTCACGGTACAGGCCCCAGGTCCACTGAACATTTATTTACATTTCTAACCCTGAAAGAAGAGAGCAAATACAAATTTGATTTGATCTTTCCCGAAAACATAAAATCGTCTCACACAGAAAAGGACACAGCGACAATGATAAGCAAATAACAGTTGATTTTATATCAAAATGATTTGAATATAGGCAGAATAGGTCATTTGCCTGCCACCTATAGAAGCATATTGAGTTTCTCTTCCTGGAAAGCGGAGAGAGAGAACATGAACTGTTGCTTCTGATCTTTGAGGAATGAAAATGTCAGTACAGTTCATACTCCTCAAACATTTTGCAAGTAAATGTAGCCTACATTTCTCATGTAAAGCCTAATGATCTGGAATAACTTGAATCACACTTCTCTTTTGTTCTGCATTAGAGAAGTAGCCGATAGAAATGTGGTTATCACATCTGAGTGTTTCACTGACTAGCCATATGTTCCTTTTTGACTCTGTGTCATTTCCTGGATCTTTGCCTGTCAGAGCTCTTTGAGCTGTGCTACAGAGCTAAATTCTATAACAATTTTACTAATAACTTGTGGAATATATTTTGACTATAAAAAGTTTGAATGTTCCCCATACCCTCTGTGTAAAACATTGTGAGAAATGGTTTATTCCTGATTACAATGCAAAAATGAACACGAAAACATGGCCAGCTGGCTTCCCTCCAGTATCCTTTTACAACAGTGACAGCCCTATGGAAAGGGCTTGGACAACTTTTGAAGACTGTTCAGGAACCTGTCAGTAAAAATGAGCAATGATGCAAACACTGGAACTGGCTTAGCGACCTATGATTTATTTCTAGAGAGAAAAGGGCATCTGCTTCTGATCACACTAAATGACTTTACTATAACAAAATACTAAACTGTTCAAGTTCATCAACTTTTGTCAACAAGAAAGATTTTGAAGATCCAAATATGGAATAGTACTTCTTATCCCTACTTAACAATTACCAACTTAGAAGCCCAGTATTTTTACAATTAGAGAAATACACATACATGGCATTTGCTATGCCTTTTTTGACTTCACCTTTAGATCATTTAGTCAAAAGTGATTGCGAAAATTGATCAAAAAGAGATGTTTGAAGTCAGTTTCCCTAAAATTAGGTTTGTCTAAATTCTTTTCATGAAGAAAGTGATATAATGTTTGAATTTTAAACATTTAAAAGATAAATATTTTTGTAATACTAGCTTTGATATTTTTCCATTTAATGTAAAGATATTCATACACCGTTAAAAGTTTTGAAAATACTTTAATATGATATTTCTGTTTATTTTTTAAAAATAATAATGAAACAAATTAAAGTCACAGTTGTGTGTCATTTTGAGAACTGAAAACATCTGGTAATTAATTGCTGTCATTCTGCATAATGCATGTCTATATGCAGCTGTTCAAAATTAGGATATTGAGAAGCTATAAATTTCTCGCTGTACCCCTTGTGTGCTTTTTAAAGACTTCTGAAAAGAAAACATTTAAGAGGAACACTAAGATATTCGTGGGAATGACTTTAGAATTGCATGCTAGCTTTAGCGGGCCACTCACACAGCAGGTTGACACTAAAATTACACGAAATACATGTTGACTATTACATTTTCCAGCCTGCCATGTACAATTATAAAATTAGTGTGTACATGATTTGACATTATGTGGGAATAACAAACACACAAAATTTGTAGGCGGCAGCAAGGCCCATTTGTGAAGGCAAAGTAGAAAGCGATGGGTGACAAATGAAGGAGAAACAGAGGGTGGTTCTGCAATAAATATAACATGCTGAGTTTGGTTTGAATCAGGATGCATTCCAGAGTCTCTACAGAAATAATCGGCTCCATGTGCAAAACATCTTGCATTTATCTTGTGTGAGAGCATTACAGAAGATGATAGTTGTTGCTATAGTCATTAACAATGAAACGTTCCACTGTGTGCCAATGAAGTAACCCAAATCCTGTGTTAGCTTCATGTAATTAAACAATGGAAGAGTTTTGAGAACTGAAAATGTGCACGTAGAGGTGTCATCACAATTGAGTGAAATTCAGAAGAAACCATGGGAAATATTTTGAAGATGATCATAAATTTACTCAACTAAGTGGGTCAACAGAGATGGTTTACTCAAAGACACACTCCTGCCTTTTAACTATCTGATGTATACATGAAATACCAATAAAATTCAACCACATGGGATAATCTGAAAGCTTCATGAGAACAGCAGAAATCTAACATGCTTTCTGCTCTTATTTAGGGTGTAATTTCATAAGTACTAAAAGCACGAAACACAACTGCAAAAATTGTTTAAAAGTTGTTTTTTTTAGTGCTCCTACCAGTCAGTCTACTAATGGCATAATATACTAATACACTATTGTTCATACAGTGTCACACGATCATTATAATATGCTAATTTGGTGCCAAGAATGTAAATGTCTTTATATGACTATAATACTCTATAGAGTTTGTTTCTTCATCTGAATAGATTTGAAAAAAAAAGTTAACTAACAAGAAATCTGCATGACTCAATTAATTAATGTCTTAAGAAAAAATAAAAAGCTGCGTATTTGTAAAAAATAAAAAACTTTAAACCATCACTTCTGTCCAAAATACAAGTCCATCATCCACAATAAAGCTTCCCCAGTAAGTGTAAAAAAAGTTTTTTAAAAATTAAAAAATAAAAGATCCTCCCAGGTTGTCTGCTCACGTTAAAATCCACCAACATATGTGACCCTGGACCACAAAACTAGTCATAAGTGTCAATTTCAAAAAAGTGTCAATTCAAAATTGAGATTTATACATCATCTGAAAGCTGAATAAATAAGCTTTCCATTGATGTATGGTTTGTTAGGATAGGACAATATTTGGTCGAGATACAACTATTTGAAAATCTGGAATCTGAGGGTGCAAAAAAATCAAAATACTGAGAAAATCGCCTTTAAAGTTGTTCAAATGAAGTTCTTAGCAATACATATTACTAATCAAAAATTAGTTTTGATATATTTACAGAAGGAAATTTACAAAAAATCTTCATTAACATGATCTTTATTTAATATCCCAATGATTTTTGACATAAAAGAAAAATCAATAATTTTGACCCATACAATGTATTTTTGGCTATTGCTAAAAATATACCCCAGCGACTTAAGACTGGTTTTGTGGTCCAGGGTCACATATTTGTTTACAAATGTTTCCGCTTGTAAACGGTGCTTAATCTGTGCATATTTATCTCCTAATTCAGACATTCACTGGAAATAAAGCAATATTATGGATAGACATGTATTTTAGGCGGAAGCAACAGTTTGAAGTTAAAAACATGGATTTGTTTATTACAAAAACATGAGTGTTTTATGAGTGGTAATTTGGTGTAGCGTTCATGGAGCAGAACCTGTGGCTTTGGCAGGGACGTTTTGTGCAATATGTCTTTGCAATATGGTCCCTGTGTTCACAAGATGCTAACTGAGGAACTGGAGTCATGTTGATTACTTGTGGACTATTGTGATGCTTTTATTAGCTGTTTGAACTCTCAATCTGACGGCACCCATCCACTGCAGAGGATCCAATGGTGCAGAGGATCAAGTGATGCTAAATTTGGTCCAAATCTGTTTCAAAGATGAAACAAACTCTACTGTACTTCTAATCTACTTCTTGGATGGCCTGAGGGAGAGTACATTTTCAGCAAATTTTCATTTTTGGGTGAACTACTCCTTTAATGCAATAGAAAAAAAAAAATGGTTACACAACATGATAAATAAACCATCACAGCTCATAGTTGAATAGTGAAATGAAGTACCTCAAGATGTGGTTCCTAACAAGACATCTAATACAATCCGTGGACTGCAGCAATTGTTTAAGAGAGGTACGGGCAGCCACCCACACACATCAGAGCTTGATTACCCTCAGGTCTACCTTGACAACAGGAAAAACAATGCAAGGGGGGAGTGAAGAAAAGAGAGAGTAAAGACTCCCAGCACCAGGGGCAGTTGTGCCTTAATTATCTCAATTTGAACCTCTAAATGGTAAGATCGCACATTCACTGGAGGTGGTTAAGAGATGAAAAGCAGGGGTCCTCTCACAGGGAAGCCCTGAGTGCTTCTGGATGGTGTTTGTGAGAACAGGCCTTGGTTGCTAAGATACAAGAAGAACAATTGAGGGTCTGCACTCATAAGAGACATGTCAGAGTCGGATTTTAAAAGGTAACACAAACTCACTCCTACAGCTGTTTTATGGGGGGGAAAAACATTCAACCTTCCCAGGGATTACATGGGTGCCCATTAGAAACTTGTAAAGTCTTCAAGTAACCAAACAAAATCTGCAATAATGTCGTTTGCCTACTACCTCACAATACACAGATATATAAATCTATAGGCCTATACATTATTGAATGTTTCCTTGTTAAACAGATATAGTTTCACATCCAGGTACTCACATATTTCTAAAAAGCCTTTATTAGAGGGGCAGTGCCGCTGCATTAGATGACTTCATATACATTTCAAGCCGGCACGAGAAAGCAAAACCACGACGGAGGAAGAGGATCAAACCTCTTCCAGAATTCCTTCTGCACCTTCACATTTTGAATCACAAGTGTGGAAACACTTTGGATTTAACAGACTGCCGGGAAAACATGACTAAATGCAAAGTAACATAGCACTTAATTTTATTTCAGAAAGTTTTTTCTACTCATTTTGTTGAACATTTGACTATTATATTCATGTGCAAGTTCAGGGTTTTGGTACTTGAAAGTTTCATGGTTCAAACCAAGGTACTTTAAATATACACTGTGTATGTGTATGCTCCTGAAATAAAGTTCAGAAAGATGTGATGCATTGCTTTTGTTAATATGACTCATCATATAGAGTCTCTTTTAAGGATATTAGCAAGTATTTTCCATTGTCTAGTCTTTAATAAGCAAACAAACAAACAAAAAAACAAAAACAAAAAAAACAAAACAATAAATTGTAATATCAAATCGCAATAGTTATATAATCGCAATACTCAATTATCCCAATATATATACTGAATCGACACACAAGTATCGGGATAGTATTGAATCAGCAGATTAGCGTATCGTCCCAGCCCTAATTATTAATATTATTGTTATTCTAATAATTATTATTATTGCTGTTGTAATATAATTATTATTATTATTGTAATTATTATTTTTGTTATTGTTATTGCTATAATTAATTTATAATACAAATACAAATACAAATAATAATAATAATAAAATTATATTAATATTAATAATAATAAAATTATATTAATAATAATAATAATTATTATTATTATTTATTATTATTGTTGTTGTTATTATTATTATTACAATTTTAATAATATAATGAATAATAATAATAATAATAATAATAATAATACTATAATATATTATTATTATTATTATTATTATTATTATTATTATTATTCATCACTATTATTATTATTATTATTATTATTATTATTATTATTTATTAGTAAAAGTGACCCTGAAAAGACTTTTAAAAGAAAGACATGTTCAGTAGCACATTAGTTTCTTCTGCAAAGGTTCACTGGTATTAGTCTACAACTGAAACATGTGATAAAATGTAAATTGATTACTCAGACAACGTAAATGTCTGCACAAGTTGAGCAAAAGTTGACAGAGCATCAAAAGATCATCTGTGTGTGAGCTGCACATTAGTCCCAAGAGGTGGTGCTTTCTTCAGCGTGCCGCTCTGCAGAGCACGTAGTCAGCCTGGCCTGGGGGAAGGTTAATGCTTCCATAGGGGTTCACTCTCAAAGGCAAATTAATAGCAGATCTTTCAAGAAGGACAGGGAGGACATCTGTTTTGAATTCCAGTGGGTCTGCATGTTACAGAGTGGGGCAATTCAATTAAATCAGCCACAAACCATGTTAGAGCTGGAGATGTGCCAGGCAGGACTCTGTCCACCTCCTCTGTTTTCCCCCATCTATGCTAGCTCCTCTAACTGGGTCCCACCTCCGGCTTTAATGAAGCACACAGGGGAAATGGAGCTGGAGATTGTGAACTGTCGATGATCTGTAAGACAATCCTGAAAAGCACCTTTGGTTTGTTCTTATCCTTAAAGGTGCCATAGAATGAAAAACTGTCTTTACCTTGGCATAGTTAAATAATAACAGTTCTGTACATGGAAATGACATACAGTGAGCCTCAAACACCATAGTTTCCTCCTTCTTATGTAAATCTCGTGATTAAAAAAGACCACTGAAAAACAGGCGAATCAGAACATAACACCGACTGTTACGCAACAGTCGGGATCACTAATAGCTACGCCCCCAACATTCGCATATACCCGCCCATGTTCTAGGTCAGCCGCCAGCTGAACCATCAGAAGTTCTGCAGGTATTGTGAAGAAACAAGCGCGGACAACAGCGAAAATGGCAGACCATGGAAATACATGTTATGTTCCAGGCTGTGCAGGGGGTGTGAAGTGCAGGGATGGGATGGTGTCTTTATTCAGAAAGGCACGGAAAGCAAACAACGCGAGCCACTAAAGGGACATGGTTAAGCTCCTTACTAGCGGTAGCCTGTTACATTGCAGTATAAGATTTCACTTACCACATAAACAGAGTAAGGAGATGAGGATGATGGCGAATGATTTACAGATCCTGAGCACCACTGACAAGCATATGATCTTGTAAAATGTGTAAAGTAAAGTATTGCCGCTCCATAAAAACACAGTTCTAAATCCGATCGGTATCTTGAAAGTGAAACTATAGCAATTGTCGACCGATCGTTCCAAAGCAGTTTCAATGCCTCGCGTACTGATAATTGGCTCCTGATGCCCGCATTTTATACAAGTATATAATTACCCGGCGATAACAACTGAGAAAGTATTTAAATATATATTTTCCCTCCTGTGTTTCCTTCTTGCTGATGAGCCGCACTGTGAAACAGCCAATCAGAGCAGAGCTCATTATTATTCATGACCCTGCCAAATAAGCCAATAACAGACCGTTTCATTCTAGGGAGAAATCTGAGGGTTGTAAATGGTCATGTAAAATCGTTTCTGGAGATTTTTTGCCCTTACCTAAGCTACATACCTTCTATGTAGATATCAGAGAACAATTTAAAATACTGTATCAATGCATTCTATGGCACCTTTAAGTGCACGCTGTTTTTCTTGTAGCTTGGTCTTGCTGTAATGAAAGAATGGTATGCAAGACAACCTGTGGTACTTAAAGTACCTAGGAAATAATTGCAAAACATCATTATTGCTAATGAGTTTGCAACGGAAAGTTACAAATGATTAGCTGTACTCATCAGGACTTAATTTGTGGCAGAACAAGTCAGAATTGGCACCTAGCACCTCTGGAATTGGAACTGGATATGGAAGTGGATCTTTATGCTTTATGTTTAAAAATGAAGAAAATAAGATGGCTAACCTAGTATTGAACCCAGAACGGTTCTTTAAATCTCATCGAAACACTAACAGCAACCTGATTTCACCTTAGTCGTTGCTCTAGCCCAAAAACCTTTCATAAAAAGCAGCACCGATCATCACAGCCTGATGAAAGCTAGTCATCTATGAGAGCACTCCTAATACATCCTTCATCCCAGGATCTTTATAAAACAACAGTGAACTATTGGAGAGTCCTGCTAGGTCCCATGTAAACAGAGAGAGATCTGATATGCTAAAGACAACAGCATTGTGTGGAAAGAGCAACAAACACAGCAGGCCGTTCCCACACACACCATTCAAAGAGTCTGTGTTTTTAATGAAAACATAATTATGTCTGAAGACGAAGGATTTTAAAACACATTTAGCCTACTATAAAATGTTATATTACTTGGAGGAGTCAAAAGATTGTGAAATTCAACTGAGAACTGTTTTTAAGGTTAAGAAATCGACTGACAATGATAAGAAATATACTATTTAATGACTGATTAAAACGTAAAAAAAGAAAAGAAAAAGGTTTTTAGAGATGTAATTTTTTGTAATAAAAATTATGTAGTCTTAATACTTATTTCAGAAATATTTAATATTTATAACAGTAATCTTTAAAAATAATCCAGACTCAAGACTGCACCTTATTTGCACACATACAGTTTAAAGCTGTAAAGCAGCAATAAATGTACCAAGTCACTCAAAATGGAACAAAAATGGAAACATTTTCCATTTCACAAAAATGTGATAAATCGATACACAGCCATTTAATAAAATACTTTAAAAGTGTTTGTTCAACTAAATTCACAGCTTTGCTGAGAAAAAAGGGTGAATCATCATCAACTTTTGTTGCTTTCATAACTGCAAGAACATCTAAGACCTACAGAACTGACTGATAAAGACACATGAAGTCTTCTTTTCATGCATAAACACTCTTAAACTTTTGATGAAAAGTTTGAGGCTCAGGTAACAACAGATTGACAGTTCTTCAAAAGATCTACTGAAATTCTCACTTCTCAGAACTAACGAAAAAACAACAGAACTGAAAAATTACAGCAACTAGACAGTAAACTTAATGTGACCAGTAGCATGTGTGCCAATGCACTTTATAATTAAAACACTTTTCAAAACAATGTCAACTTTTTGGTCATTGCACAAATGATCTAAGAACGTCACTTGTAAGCGAATTTCTACTACGCACTAGTAGCTAAGCCGGGAAAGGTAAATGGAAAACACGGAGTGGAGTTGGAGCGGAGTGATTACAGAGCACTTGTAAATGTCCAGCTGTCGCTCCGATCCACTCACACGTCCAGACTGTGAGTCCCAGCATTGATTATAAAGTTTGATGCTCTGGCTTCCTTTGGAATTTTAGTTGGCAGAGGAAAATGTAGGCTATAAGAGCTACTAAACACATTTTCTCATTATTAACTTCTTGTTTACACAACTGTTGCATAAAAACATCATCTCCTGGAAGTGTGCACATAACCAAATAGACTATAATCGCAGCCACGTTACATACCAATCAAATGACCATGTTGACAGATACACTATACTGCCAAAAGTATTGGGTCACCCCCTTCTAATGAACAGGTTTGACTACTTTAGTAATTTCTATGAGTACAAATCTTAATGTTAAAGCAAATAATGATATTCTAGGAAATTGTGTGCTTCTAATATTATAGCAACAGTTTGGAAAGGACCCTTTTCTATTCTAACATGACAATGCCTCTGTGTATAAGGCAAGGTTCAAAAAGAAAATGATTGATTCAGTCAGTGTGGAAGAACTTGACTGGTCTGCATAAAACCAAGTCCTAATCCCAGTTTAACACCTCTGGTATGACTGTAAATGCAGGCCTTGAGCCAAAAACTCAAATGACTTGCCAACAAATGACTTGTACATACACTATATAGACAAAAATATTGGGACACCTCCTTCTTTAGAACAGAAAAATCACTTCCAAATCTGTGGCAACAACAGCATGGGAACATCATTCATGTATTTAAAAATTGTATTTCCATCTCTTTTGCAACAGTTTTGGAAGTGTCTAAAATGACTGTACCCATATGTACAAGTCATTGGAGTTTGTTGATGAGTTTTTGGCTCAAGCTCTGCATTTACAGTCACACCAGAGGTGTTCAACTGGGATTAGGACTTGGTTTTATGCAGACAAGTCAAGTTCTTCCACACTGACTGAATCAATAATTTCCTTTTTGAACCTTGCCTTATACACAGAGGCATTGTCAGAATAGAATAGAATAGAATAGAATAGAATAGAAAAGAGTCCTGTCCAAACTGTTGCTATAATATTAGAAGCACACTATTTCCTAGAATATCATTATATGCCTAAACATTAAGATTTGTACTCATAGAAATTACTAAAGTAGTCAAACCTGTTCATTAGAAGGGGGCGACCCAATTCTTTTGGCAATATAGTGTAGATAGATAGATAGGTTAATTCAAACAATGAAAGCATATAAATATGAAATGTACTAACCTGTTTCCACAAAAAGATGTCCAATTCGTTTAACTTCCATGAGACCAGCACATGTATGGCAGACAGTATAATTCCAGTGATGACCGCTGCTTTCATCCTCACCGGCAGAAGTGTGTAAATGACATAGATGAAAAACACGGTCCACCAGATGCCTTCAGACGCGCTGCGTGGCTCCACGAGCAGCACACCGATCACCTGTAGAGTCAGCACCACCGAAATGAGCACATAGCAAACTATCCACATGTGATCCTGATGGAAGCCGTTCCTGTTGCACACGACCATCAGCGTGAGGATGAGCAAGATTGCCGTGGAGAAAACCACCACGTAAGTGAGCCGACACACTCCTACGGCGCAGTGGAACACCAGCATCACCGCGCACACCAGCACCAAAACGGCCATGAGCATCGTCAAGCTGCTCTGGTTGAGTCGGAAGAAGTAGCGCTGGTAAAGCCTCTCCAACTTCTCCGACTGGAACTTCTTGGATTTGAAAATCTGCATCACGCCGTTGCAGCACGCGCTCATGGAAAAGTTCACTTCAGGCATGAGCTCCTCCTCTGGTTTGGACTTGGTTCTCCTGTCCTCCAAACCCAGCTCCACGGACTTGGGTCTCACTTCTCCATCTCGGCACCTCGGGGAAGATCTGTTATTGTTGCGGCTCTCCTCCCCGTGTTCTTGCCAGGCAGACTTGGATCTGAAACTAACCCGGCTGACTGTGGTCGTGGCTCGGCCCGGTTGTCGCTCGAAGTCATCGTCCTCTCTCCACCGACTGTTGGACCGTATGAGCTTTTTGCAGGAGGATCTGGCCGAGTATGGACATCCGTTCGCCACGGACTCAGACTCGCCCCAAGCGGATCTGTGCTCCGTCCCTCCCCTCAGTCCAGGAGCGCCAGCGCCGGGTGGGCTCACGCTGTTAGATCTGGACATGATCTCGATGACTACATGCAATAAATGACTTCAGGGTGCGAATTATAGGGGTTTGACTCCCTAATTAACTCAAAGAAAAAAGTCGGAGGTCTTACGAGTTTGTTTTGTTTTTACATACAAACATATACGTTGTCAAATAACGTTTCAGTAGCCGCGCAAGTTAGTCAGAGTGCGCTAAATGCACAGCCTACAGTCGCGAACAGAAATTGCCTTTGCTTGAGGAGGAAACCATAGCAACAGCTGCTTAACAGCTGTTTGTATTGAACGATACATAACTACTGTTATTATTTATCAAGTTACTATAGGTGCAACGCCACAAATATATAATAAAGCCGTTAGCGTTTTGTTTTTGTGCAAGAGACACCAAAAATTGGAACCGAAACCGATTGGTGGTGACGGATTTAAATTATTCGCACACTGTATAAATATAAATGTTAAACTTGTCAATCATGTGTATATGATCCCAAATAAATTGTTTTTTACACTAAAGGGGGGATGTTTTAGTCATTACTTGGGGGAAAAGGGCCTATATTAAAGTCATTTTGCCAATTTAAGACACAACGTTGCAGTTAACTGGTGATTAAAAAAAAAAAAAAAAAAAACTAAACTGTGTGTGTGAGACATACACTTGCATCTCATTGAAAACTGAACTAGTAAAAGTGGTCCATTTTGTAATTTATAAAAGCAGCATGTTGCATACTGCTTTTATTAGGACCAATGTAAAGTGAGTACGGTTGTTGTAATCAGACTCTCTGAGAGAGAGAGAGAAACACATTTTGCAAGTCAATCCGCTCGTTTTTACATCATTATAAACACATAGAGGACTTTAAATAATTAAATATACAAAGTAGTCGTTTGGGACACATCCTCAGGTGACTAGAGCATTAGAGGAGGTAAACAGCAGAGGGAGTAATTGTGCGCCCCATTTTAATTCATAGATACTAATGCAAATTACTAGGGAGGGGGGACATTTAGGGGATTCGACCCCCTAAGACTTGAAGCATCGGCGTAAATAAAAACAAAGATTGTGAAAGTACAAAAACCACACAAGTAAGCAGTATATGTAGGTAAGTAGACCTGTATGTAGGTTTGAAACGTTTCAGCACTGTTAAAAGTTATACAAGTTAGTCAGAGGCGTATTTTCACCTGTCGATAAACGGAAGCTAACAAACAAAAGTCGCGTTAGCAAGATGAGGTAACCATAACAACAGTAAGCTGCTTGCCAGGTTTCCATTGCGGTTAGTTTCGATACGTACATTTCGCATGACAAGAACTAAAGTAGGCTATCACTTCATTATAGAGTTACGTATCACAAATTTGTTTAAGACGACTCTCGGAAACTGATATTTGTTAGTGGCGCCAAATGGCAATTTGCGTTTGCGCGAGACCAACCTCGAAAGACTGTGCCTCCCCCCAAATTAAATTTACATTTGATAATTTAACAGATTTCTTTCTTTTAAAAAGAAAGCAAAATTCTTTTAAAATAGTCTGCCCACCATTAAAGTCACTGTATAATTTGCACACTCCTTAAAACTGCGTTCTTTAGTCCAGAATAATGAGAACTGACCCTACGCCCATCACGCTAGATCTCCACGTTTTCATGACAGGAGCAAATAATGTCCGCAAAAGTGTGGTTTGGTCTGAGCTAGAAGTGCAGAGCACGACTCCATGGTGCGTGCGCATTGATGCATTGATCCACGCAAGCTGTACACCTGTGAATAAGAGGTCGCAGCCCACTAGATGATTAAATGATCACAATTGCTGAGAAAACCTGAGCTTTCCTTGCATGGTCAGTTGCGCCACCCCAAGATGACCTCACAAGTGTCCTTTGGAGAAGGAGTCTTCATCCGTGCTGTGCAGATAGGTATCTCCAATGCTCCTGATGCAGTAGCAGCAACATCACCAGCGCTGGCGTCTAGATGAGAAGATGAATTGTCACGCCACAGGAGCGTCGAATCCGCCCTACTCGCGCGGAGGAGCTGCGCGTCCTTTCCCTGCAGATACTCAAGACCGAAGCACACAGAATTGATTAAGCGTTATCCTCCGTTTTGGTGCTTCTTGTCTTTGTATTGCCATTCAACCAAGTTTGATCTTTAGGCCCCGCCTTATCTGCGATTCTATTGGATAGAAGGTTGCACAAGTTGCCAATCAATCTTTCTATTGGTCAACCTGTGTGTCAGTACACCGTGATTTGGATAAGTGGGCGGGACTATCCGCACCGCTGTACGTAAGGCAGAGTGGGGGAAATTGTTTGTTTGTTATGCTAAGTTATGCTAATAAAGTGGGGGGTGGGGGGATTTGTGTATAAATAAATATGGGAGATAAATCATTTATGTCAAAACACATTTTTGGTATAAACGTAGGTGTATATTTTTTGTTAAACCAATTTTTACAGCTATTCTGAATATTAAACCTTTTACTGGATGTTTTAAATATGAATAATGTGCATGGGAATGTTTATTTTTCTCATGTATATACTTTTTTTTTTTTACTTTTTAAAAATGAAATCATTCACTTTTTCATCATTCAACAGACATTACATCGTTTTCCTCCTGATGTGGGATCAGTAGTCAGTTGTTTATCATTCCAGTGTGTTGACACTTTTTCCATTTCAGAATGCAGGATTCTGTCAGCTGGCAATAGCTGTGTGAGGAGAATTCAACTTTTTTTTGTGTCAGTTTGAGAAGACAAAAGATCTTGTTGTTTGCAGTCAACAGAGTCATGCTTCCTCGGTTTTGTTTTTTCATAGGTCTCATGACTCCCATCCTTTAAACAGATGAGATGCTGAGATACAACCCCTAAGGAAATTTGCTTTAAAGCTATTTTGTCCCACTTTAATTTTGAACACCACAGAATGCTTTTTCATGCTTTAAGAAAACTCAAATATAATCGAAAATTCAAAAACTTTTTAAAAAGGAGTGTAAAATTATCTTAATCTCATCTGTATGATTTCAAACTGTGGATATGTATTGGACAAGGAAGCTGTTTTATTATATAGTTGTTTCCATTCAGCTTTACAAACGTTTCTAAATACCAATTTAAAAACTCAAAAATTAGTGTGGCTTAGCATGAAATTCAAAATGTGAAAGCAAAAATTGGCTCATAATTAATAACCCTTTAAACACCAGATATATTTCTTAATTCTTCTTATTCCAAGTCAAGTAAATTATTGTAGTTATTCAAAAAGGAAAGCTTACTTTAGTGAAATAAGCATGTATTTTGTCATGAAACATATTTGAGTGGATTTAGCATGAAAGGGTGATGCATGGTTTTTAAATGGCTAAATTCAAACCCAAGGAAGCAAACATTGCCCCTTAATAAAAAGGAGCACACAGAACACGTGCAGTTAAAATATATCAGACCTTATGCTGGAGTCAAAGATAGATCTCTACTGCCCTCGTGTGAAGATCGGATGAATATGCTGTAGTCCCCTTTACTAAGATATTATAAAAGCCTATAAAACGTAACTGACATAAAGTGAAATATACATCAGGCATAATGCTTTTAATTACACTGCAGTTAAATACTAAAATATGAGGAAGATAAAGCACTTCCGCTTATAGAATAAAAACAAATTGGCTTTGCGTCCCATGTTATGGTTTATTGTAAATATATATATCATCATATTACTATTCATACAAAGTTTGCTGGACCCATGCAGAACTTGAATATCAAAAGCTTGACAATGTTGGCATTTTTATTTGAGTTAAGAGTCATGCTTCTACTAACCAAGGTTTAGCCACACCACTTTTACATGCAGTGTTATTCAAAGTTGCACTCCATTCTTCCCATGCTAATCTTTTCATGAATAGGTTTGATAAGGAGAACAGGCTTACCACTTTGTTTGCAAAGACTCTATCTGTGTAATAGTGTGGCTCACACTTCAATACGAGAGAGATTCATTTGCATTGGGAGGGCTGAAGTTGACTGTTCACAATTAGGCAGACGGGCAATGAAGCGTTAAGTTAGTCTTGACTCCCAGCTTTCCCTCCACATTATTAGATTTGACTCATTGGAAAAGCATGACTGGTGGCACTCAAATCCAATTGGCCCCCGTTAGCCGAGGCTTGTGCTCTCTTCTGCTCGGCGTGCGAGTCTTTCTCAGCCAAACACTTCCACATCGCCAGCTGTAAAAGCTCCAAAAATGTCATCTGCAATCTCCTTCTACGACAGAAATGCACATCTAGTACATTAGTAGTATTGACTGTGAGGTCCGACCCAGCACCTCAGCCAATTTCATTGGGCGATACACCTCTTTTTTCTGCAAACGGCCACAAACCAACAATACATATCCAATACTGATTAAAACAACCGATTAACACTGATCCTTTAAGAAACACAGCACAAAACAAAGAAAATACTAACAGTAATCATGATGGGAATCAGTAGACAAGAAAGTAGTGTGAAAGTCAAGTACGGTTTGAGTTATGAACCATACTCAAATATAAGAAAAAGGAATGCGTTGAGTGAGAAACAGAGAGATTTAAGTCAATTCGATTCAAATGTCAGAAATACAGTGTACAAAACACACCACACAGGAAAATTATGAGACATATTATGAGACAGCTTACTGTATTTTTGCCCTTTGTCTGAGTGATATTTGCTACAATATTTGGTCAGTAATTCTACATTTAGAAACTAAAATAAAAATGTTTTTACACAGAAACTGATGTATTAGTATGGAAACGTCATTCCTCTCCCTCTAAACTGAGGAAAAGCCATTTGTGTAGTTACAGGATCCCTAAAATCACCAACTGCAACAGTTCTTGACCAAAATAGTATCGTTAATAATCATTCTGCATATCTGGCCTGTTTAATCGACAAGAACGCCTTGTCTTCTTTTAAAAAAAAAAAAATCAGTAGTGTGGCTTTTAAAGGTTATCCGCTTGTTTCCGTTTTCGGTACGATCAGTCTGCTGTGCGTGGCAACTGCTGAGCGAGTTATTCCACTTTGCTGTACTCCTCCACGTGACCCAGAACTTTCTTCCTCTGGCGCATCATGTGGAAGTAGAGCTGAGGGAATACTGAGAAACACAGACAAAGATGGTCATTAACAGGAACAGAGCTGTTCATTCACAAGACAAGAATAAGCTTCTAGAGATTTCAAAGATACACAAGATCAACCGAGGAATCAGATTATTTACAGATGGAAGATATCAAAACATGATGCATAATCTCTTTGATTAAAACGTACAGGGGATGTAGGAGACCATGACGAGGATGAGGAAGGCGTGGTAGTCGAAGGAGAAGTTGTACTTGTTAGGCAAGGTGATGGAGTAGAGCCCTGTTTTCTGCACGTATGGCAACGCGGCGTAGATGGTCAAAAGTTCCCCTGCCACTCCCATGGGGTACAGCACAATAAAAAACGTGTACCTGTGAATATTTGAAGAACAAAATATGTAGAATGTGTAGTTTTCTACCAAAAAAGGCCAGACGATAAACTCTGAGAAGCTTCACCTTGCCCATTTGATGAGGTAAGGCAGATGGTTGAGCAGGCTGAAGGTGTAGAAAGAGTAACGGATTATCTCCGTGACTGTCCAGGCCACCACAAAGAGGAGAACACTGTCTTCGCTTTGGACCTAAAACGAGAGGAACTGTAAGGCACACAGGGAAGAGACAGAACTGCTCAGCAAGCAGGAAAATTTAGTCGAGAACCATGCGGTTATGTCTGCTACTGTCCCATCGCAATTCACTGAAGCCACTCGACACACAAAGATGGACTACTGAGAACATCGGAAACGGAAGCACTTCAAAAAGCATTCAAAGGCTCCAACTTCGCTTCTACACACATACAAGCTTGAAAGGAGGTTATTTCAGCAACATTCACAGGCACACATGGACATGTTAAATATTAGTATTACTCCCCAGTTTTGCTTCAAGCAGGATTCTCGTAGGAATAACTTACAGAAATACACACTTCAGCTCAGACGTCTTTCTCTGGGATGGACAATCAGAACTTGATTCTTAGTTTCAAAGAACTTGAAATAAATAACATTGTTTTCTCTACACTTAAATTCTACTAATGCAGGATTTTTGAAATATTAAACCAGCTGTTGAAATCCACTAGATGGCAGTAGACCAATGAGACAAACATAGAAATGTTGCTCATTATGTAGATTGCTCGAAAGTAATGAGATACTGATTAGGATTTTCATATCCAGTTTTCTTTAACCATGAGAATACCTAACAAAATCATTTTAAAAAAATAATCATAATATACCATTAATACTGTAGGTATTAATGAACAAGTAAAGTATCTGTGTTATTGTAAACTAAAACCGAATTAAAACTATTAAAAATTGTTTCCGCTAATTGAAATAAATCTGAAATAAAATAAAATATAAATATTAGTTTTACGAAGTGTTTTCCACTTGAAAAAAAACTTACATGAAAACTAAGTGAAATTAAATGATTTTAAGCTGAAGTATTAAAATGAACAAAATCTAAAAATAAAGCTAATTATAAATTTTGAAACAAAAAAATATATTAAAATGACAACACAAAATAAATCATTAAACGTTTTAAAATAAAAATTACACTAATAAAAAAAAAACAAAGCAAATATAAAATATTATTAAAAAAAATTTATAATACTCTATAAATAATTCTAAAATAACACTGCAGCATATGCAGAGTTAAAAGCATAGAATTTTGTCATCAACTACTCACCCTCATGTTGCACCAAATAGTTGCTGGTAGCCATCAACTTCTATAATATTGTTTTTCCATACTACGGAAGCCAATGGTTACCAACATCTTCTTTTGTGTTCAACAGAAGAAAGAAACTCATAAAGGTTTGGAACAATTTGAGGGTGAGGGAATGATGACAGAATTTTCATTTTTGAGTAAACTATCCCTTTAAACATAAACTTACTTCTCTAACGCTGTGTGTCACTGCCCAGGTAAGGAATACTCGTGACATCACTTGAAACCCAGTCAGGACCACAGAGGAGGGAACGATTCCTTCACAAATTTTAAAATATTGAGTAAAGAGATTAAACATTTGCATTTTTGCAATGTGTGTTTAATCAGAGTAAACTATGGATAAGATAAAGTAAGTATAAAAATAATCGGTCACACTTTACAATAAGGTGCACTTTGGTTAACATAGGTTAATGCATTAACTAACATAAACAAACAATGAACAATGCATTTATTAATCTTTGTTAATGTTAGTTAATGAAAATACAGTTGTTCATTATTTATGTTAGATCACAGTGCATTAACTAATGTTAGCAAACAAAACTTGTGATTTTAATAATGAATAATGCATTAGTAAAATGCTGAAATTAACATTAAGATTAATAAATGCTGTAGAAGTATTGTTCATTCTTAGTTCATGTTTACTAATGTTGTTAACTAATGAACCTTATTATAAAGTGTTACCAAATCATTTTAATCCATTACACTAAACATTATGAGAGAGACATAAGACAGAATTAAAATCATTAGAATAAAATACTTTAGGAGACCAAGGATGGTTATGATGTAACAGAGATTGCTACAGGACTGGTTGTTTGCACTGGGAAAGGTCACATTAAGCTTTAAGTCCCAGATAATGTGGTGTGTACTGTGAACTCTATGCTCCACGAGTGCAGTGAGACTCTTTATCACACTATCACTGTCAGACTGGCAGAGAAAGCAGCACCCTCGCTGACGATGGCACTGCTGGGTTAAAAAAAGCTTTCCTTGTATAGCCAATCTGGTCTATATACTTCACCTAGTGCATATTTATAGTAGAAATTAATAAGAGACTGTTATTAGCAGCAGGGTGCACTTACCCACGGCACAATGCAATATCTGAGAAGAGAGCACAGAACAAATATTATAAGGTGCACTCAGCCTCAAGGAATTATCATTTTAGCATAAAAATAATCAAATTAAACTCTGTAGGGTGACAAAATAACATCCAAATCAGGTAATGTCCCAAAAAAAGAATATATATGTATATAAATACATATATTCTTTTTTTTTTTTTTTTTTAGTACACTACCATTCAAAAGCCTGGGGTCAATGAGATTTTTAAAAATATTTTTAATGTTTAAAAAAAACAGTAAAAACGGTAATATTTGAGATAAATTTTACAATTTAAAAGTAGCTGTTTTCTATTTTAATCTAACTAAAATGTAATCTGTCACACTATTTAAAGTCTCCTTGCTGGAAATTATTGATTTCTTAAAAAAAACAAAAAACAAATTACCCCCAAACTTTTGAACAGTAGTGTGTGTACAACCATATATGTATACTTATGCATTTAGCAGAGGACTTATCCAAAGTGACGTGAAGAATTCACAATATTATAATTATTTATATTATTTTTATTTATACATTAGATTAAACAATCTATAGAAATTTTTAAAAATCTGCATGTAAATCTTCTGTTCCGGATTCATATCACATTATTATTATTATTATTATTATTATTGTTTGTTTGTTTGTTTTTTTCTTCAGTCTATTTATTTAAATGTTCTTTCTGTTCTCATTTCATATATGCATTTATGCATGTATGTATGTATGTATGTACCAAGAGCTCCTTTAAAAAAAAAAAAAAAAAAAAAACACACAACAAATTCCTTACGTTTGCACACACTTGGCGAATAAAGCTATTCTGATTCTGTATATTAATTTTGTACTGTGTACTTGCTACATTTTTTGCAAAAAATATATAGAGCTTAGGCCTACTTCAGAATTATGAATTAATTTAAATGAATATAGCTCCCATAACACTCACCTCAAGGAGGGCACCGGTCTGAAAGAATTTTAGGGGCTTCTCTATCGAGTAATAAAGACCATGGTAACTTCCCCTGGCAAGGTATGCTCGAACCAGACCAACAGCAATGACCAGCCATCTAGATAAAAAAAGATTCACAGAGTAAATCTGTAGTGCCACTCGTCCTTGCTTTGAGAGAGGAGGGCATTTCCGCAATGCACACAGGCATGGAACTGCATGCAAATCTCTGACAGCACAGCAGTTAACAGCAAATAGAGGCATGTAACAGTCTCATTCAAATACATCCAGCACATTTATTGTTATACACATGTACTGATGAAAAATATACACAAGAGCTTGTGAATACACACTCCAGTTTCTCAAAAAGATGTTTTTCCATTTTAACTTCCTTTATCTGTCACAGCCATATCTGTGCAAGTCTTGGTATAACATGAAAGACATAGAGGAGCATCAAAACCATGTTGCTAGCAGAAGCACAATCATCTTTATCTAAATATCACCAGAAACATAAACAGCTCAAGTATTTTAAAATCAGTTCAGTAAGGCAAACAGGACTGTATTGTAATTTTAAATTCAAAACAATGCACATAGGACATTACTGGACAACGTTTAATGTCTCTGTGACATATCATGAAATGGTCTCTAACTAAAAATCATGACTGAATTGCATCATCAAGCTATTCCTGATTGCATTCTGGTCAACAGACGTTGCGAAAATGTAACAAACCCGGTTTGGTTACTGCTGCTGCAACCGCATTGGGAAGTTCAATTCATTTGAATGAATCAGTTGGTTCGAAAAGTTCGAAAACCGGTCAAAACCGATTCTTCACTCACATTCGAGTGATTTGAAAACTATTCACGATTCGTCATTCCAAGCCCCGGAAAGCAATGTCATAAAATCTTAAAAATCATGTAAACTTCTGTAGTGATTTTTTTTGTAGTCATACTCGGCTCAAAAACATTAGAATCGATTAAATTTGCTTTGTTTGAGTGCAATAACTGAAAATAAGGACTCAAATCTACTGTAATCGGTCAAAACGTCGATTGTTCGTTCGTTAGTTCGGATACTTAAATACTTGCTAAATTTGAATCATTACAAGCGATTTTTAGAAGTACTCGCGGATTTTATTTTTACGGTTGAAATTGGCAGCAAAATAGATTTTAATAAGTAAATATTTATTTATATATGACCTTTTAAAACAGTGAAAAAGTGTTTTTAGAAGAGAAATACATGTGTGCATTCACAGAGAGCAAAAAAAAAAAAAACTCAAATATTTTACTTATATGGTACTCAAACATAGCTATTCATCACTATATAAATTAATCTATATGTATTTTTTCCAAATGTTGTGTTTATTGTTCCTACATCCCATCTCAAAACCTAGAGTGACGAAGAAACGAATAGGTTCAACTGAATCGATTCGTTTCCGAAGCGGACATAATTGTGCAACAGTTTCGGGGTTACAATGGGTAAAGCGCACTTCTATTCACTGTTTAACCACATCAGCTCCTGCCTATTGGACTGTATATTGCTACATTTAAACTAACGAATACAATAAATTCACTCGTAAGTCCATTAATGTCATCTAACTGCACAAACAGACCCGCCACTGTAAAATAAGAACAATGCATTCACGCATGCAACCAATGACCGTTGTCAACCAGCAGCTCTGAAGAGTCTATGGCGTGTTAAATAGCTAGGCGTTAATAGGATTTACGTTGCAATGCATTACCAGAATATTCAGAATAATGTCCATTTATTGTAATTTCCAAACAAACTGTGCTAAATCATGCAATTTAAACTTAAAGGGGAGGTAACCGCGAATCTGTCAAGCACTTTGAGCACGCTGTCTGAAATCTAACCATTCATTCTTACTGTCACAACGCTTGAACAGAGAGCACGGAAGCGAATTTGATTTTTTTATCATACCCCGCTGTCATAACCACGTTGTAAATGACCAGATATGCGGTGGCCAGCGTTCCGGGTCCCTTTTTCTTCTTGTTACTGGAATCACTGTGCGCTGTTTTGCTGGTCCCCATGGCAGGTGCCGACATGACTGAACTATCATTAGAAAGACTGGATCATCCAAATGGTCCCGGTTACTGAATAAAGGCGTGTGGCCTTGCTGACATATATAGAAGGTGCTTATGAATGGAGCGCCCCCTGGCGAGAACAGGGTGTAAATGATGTTTTGTGTGTTGCTGTGTTACAGATTCGATTCGCTTATTCACAGACATGTTTAACAATAACAAAAAAAAAAAGAAAAAAATATTTTTATTAATAATAAATGTAATATAATTAAATTGTAATATTCGTGTTGAATTTTGGGTTACAGGAATTTCAGAGATATCTATTCCGGTCGCTAGATGGCAGTGAACGCACACTGGTCTTTAAAAGGACTCAGCATACATGCCTGTCGAAAATATAGATTTATAAAAACATATAATGAAATATTTTCATTAGTTATATTTGTAGTCTTAATAGAAATACGAAATATAACTTTAAATCTAGAATTATTTGAATGTTGTGACACGTATGCGGTTTCTGACAGGCATTGTGTTTGCGTACTAAGTTTACGGAAGAGCAACTGGTGGAAGTGGACTCATTTTAATGGATGAGAGCACGATAAATCGTCGATATACGTAGATAATACGCTCGAATTTAACCTTTAATAGATAGGAAAAGGTCGCAAAATGCCTTTGTTTGGTCAAAACCCGTTCGATCAGGATGTGGGTGAGTTTGACAGTGTTGTTTTTGTCGAAGTGATGTGATATTGACAAGTCAGTTAACAGGGCCGATCCAGCGCACTGCTCCCTGCCATATCCTCAAGAAGATCTTTGCTTTTTGTTTTGTTTATTTCCTCTATTTATCTGATCCCTTAAATGTCTCAAATATCGAGATTTAACTATTAAAGCTGTAAAACGTAATTAGTTAGCAGAATTGACACCATCCTTACAATATTGTTCTAAATATCTGTAACTTTTCAGAAGAACACTGAACATTTTCGATATTTAGTTTAAATACTCTGTCAAAAAGTTATTTTGAGTTGTTTGGGGATTAATTACAAAGTTTATCTTGCTGAAAAATGTAAAATGCTGAAATGTTTATTATTGCAATAAATAACGTTTTTTAACTTGAAGATATTTCCTTATAGGCAATGCCGTGATATTTGTGACCCTGTACCACAAAAAACCAGTCATAAGGGTCAATTTTTCGAAATTGAGATTTATACATCATCTGAAAGCTGAATAAATAAGCTTTCCATTGATGTATGGTTTGTTATGATAGGACAATATTTGGCCGAGATACAACTATTTGAAAATCTGGAATCTGAGGGTGCAAAAAAATCAAAATATTGAGAAAATCGCCTTTAAAGTTGTCCAAATGAAGATTTTAATGCATATTACTAATCAAAAATTAAGGTTTGATGTATTTACGGTAGGAAATTTACAAAATATCTTCATGGAACATGATCTTTACTTAATATCCTAATGATTTTTGGCATAAAAGAAAAATCAATAATTTTGACCCATACAATGTATTTTTGGCTATTGCTACAAATATACCCCAGCGACTTAAGACTGGTTTTGTGGTCCAGGGTCACATTTGCATATGAAAAAATACATCTAACAGGATGTAGTATATAGTACCTTCCTAATATGATATTATATAATCAAACCGTTATGCTTTAAAAAAAAAATCCACAATCAAAAAATAAATAAATATATATATATATATATATATATATATATATTTTAACCCATTTCCAGTAAACATGAAAGACTGAAATAGGATAGTAATAGGAGATTATTTGTCAAAAGTAACACACAATAGGATGTACAGTGATTTTCTTTTCATAGTTTTGTCCTTTGAGATATTAATGTGTATGAACTTGTGACACTCTATGTTCCTCTGTGGAGGGGTTTGAAACACTTGATTGTTGTTCATTTTATTTCAAGCTGTACATTGCTGGATGTCGCAATGCAAATTTCCCTGTCGTCATTAAGTTAGTCATTCAAATGCTCCCAGTTGTTTTATTCTTGAAGGAGGGGTAAAATAATCTACAGTAGTGTATTATCATAGAAATGGTTGTTGTGCCTGTTGAGACAAGCCAGATATGCAAAATAACAGGCAAAACAGGCTACTTTGTCTGTTTAACGGAATGAATATGAATATAAGCCTCTTGCTTAATAATTATATATTAAAAGCTTGTTCTTCAATAGCTAGGATCTAAATTGATAATATTCACACTTGTTTTATTATTATTAATATTATTACTTCTGTTAGTATTGCTATTATACTCAGTATTGCTTGTTTATGGCCTTTTTGGTAAATGAAGGTTTTGAGCATGCTGGTGTAAACTTTGACTTAATTTAAAATGTTAGGTTATGATATGGCTCTGTAATAAGGGAAAATTCCTTTGAGAGTTTCATTTGAATTTGTTTGTTTGAATGCTTTTTCATTTGTATATTCAGAGAAAGCAACTAGTGAAACTAGCACATCAGAGGACTGGGGCCTCATTATGGATATCTGTGACCGGGTCGGGACAACTCCCAATGGGTGAGCTGAAATAGCAGCATACAAACAAGATTTAAATAACTATATGTTTTTAATGCTTATTTTAGTAACAATTAATAACATTAATGTTGCTTGTATGCATTATTTTTCTTCTTCTATAGATACCTTTTTGTTCAATGTGTATTTTATTTTATTATTTTAATTTTTTAATGTAAAAAAGGTGTGTCTCTCCCTAATATAAATATTTCCGTTCCCCTCTTTGTCTTTTTCTCTTTTTTTTCTGTCATAGTGCAAAGGATTGTCTCAGGTCAATCATGAAGCGTGTGAACCACAAGGTCCCTCATGTAGGCATGCAAGCATTAACGGTGAGCTCTTCATCTTCAGTTCCCATCGTAGTCAAACAGAGTTGCACCCACAGTTTAATAAACGATATGAGTTGTCACAGCATTTCTGTTCTTGACGACAGTTAACCTATGTATGGCTAGCATATAGTCACTGCACACTAAACTGCTACAGAAGAAACTAAAGCTGTAAAAGCTTTAAAAACTCCAGAGCGCTGTAGCATCTGGAAGTGACAGGCATCTCTGTGGGCTCCCACTCTGACTCACCAACATCTCAGCCTGCAAAGATGTCTCAATCTATTTTTAGATATCTTCTAATTCTTTCTCATCTGGCTGTATCTTTACAAAAATATAAAGGAATAAAGTGGGTTGATGTGCTCTTTATTTTTATTTTTTGAGTTGCTGAATATGTTATGTATATGTAATAATGTTTAAATTAATAAATTACAAATATTTAATAATATTTGTAATTTTCTTAATAATGATGATAATGTTAGTAAAAACAAAATCTATTAGTATTTATATTTGTCATGATGTCACATTTAGTTTACACAAATTAAAAGTATTAACAGTTATAGATATGTTATAAGTGTGCAATAACAACTATAACAATAATAGTTATTATTAATATCGTTATTATAAAACTTTATTTTGTGTTTGCATTTCATTTACACCTATTTAAAGAATAAACAGTTATATAGTTGTCAGAATTATTATTATTATTATTCTTTATTATGATATCACATTTCATTTATGCACATTTGAAGCATAAACATTTATAGAAATGTAACAGGTGTGCAATTACTGCTTGTATAGAAAATTGTTTTTATGGTCATAGAAATCCTAGAAGTATCAGGAAATTTTTAAATGACATTTTCCAGGCTTGGAAAAGTCATGGAAATATCTTTAGTGAATATACTTTTGAATTTAACTGTTCACAAATTGGCAAATTAGTCTGAATCAATTATTTTTTTTAAATGCATGGTATGGTCAAATAACAAAAAATTCATTGATTAAAATGTTTTATGCAAATTAATGGTTGCTCAAATATTGCTGTATTTTCTCTGTTTAGTTGCTGGGTGCCTGCGTTTCAAACAGTGGAAAAATCTTTCACCTAGAAATCTGCTCGCGGGAGTTTGCCAGTGAAGTTCGTGGTGTGTTGAGCAAGGTAAGGAACTTTAGCTCACCGCAAAAATTAAAGTGTAATTACATACAAAAAGACAAATCCTTGTTTCAAATTATAATGAACATGCTTGTCGTGATAATGTCTACCATCCTCATTCTCTTCTCCTCAGGTTCACCCAAAGGTTGCTGAGAAACTCAAGGCCCTGATGGTGGAGTGGGCTGAAGATTTCCAGAAAGACCCACAACTGAGTCTCATCAGTGCCACCATCAAGTCCCTCAAAGAAGACGGAGTGTCCTTTCCCACCGCAAACACCCAGGTATTCCTACTATCAGCTAACAACTTGATCCTGTTGGATCTCACTGTGTGATTTCAGCTGTCCATTAACACAAACGCTGATGAACCGACCACAGCTGCTGCTTTTTGGCCTAGATGTATGACCCTGGAATTTGGCTGGGTTTACTTTCATAGCGATTTTTTCCATCCTAATTTTGCATAGTTCATTAGTTATTCTGTTTGCATTTCCTGTACTGGTAGGTCACAGAAATCTGTGACAGATGTATCTGTGTCATCTTGTTGTCATGCCGTGTCTGCAGTGTAGGTCGTTGCAATGTTCTTTCAAAGTTTCTAGGACTGATATTGTCAAATGTTTGCATTTTAAAACGGAGGGAAATATATTTGTAAGTCTATATAAGTTGTAGTTGGTTTCATTTATGAATTAATATATAATAACTGTATTTCATACATTACCATTCAAGTT
Organism: Tor tambroides; assembly: GCA_021397915.2. Lineage (NCBI taxonomy): Eukaryota > Metazoa > Chordata > Actinopteri > Cypriniformes > Cyprinidae > Tor > Tor tambroides. The sequence continues at coordinate 26,773 of JAFVLL020022333.1, forward strand.
TGGGGTGAGTAAGATTGTATTTTTTTTTTTTTTTTGGAAATACATGAATACTTTTATTCAGCAAGGACATTAATTTAATTAAAAGTGACATTTATTTATTTCTATTTGAAATAAATGCTGTTCTTTTGAACTTTCTATTCATCAAAGAATCCTGAAAAAAAAAAAGATTCACATATCAATGAATACATATCAAGAAATCAGCATATTAGAATGATTTCTGTAGGATCATGTGAGACTGAAGTAATGGCTCCAGCTAATCAGCTTTGCCATCTCTGGAAAAAAAAATCAATTTTCAAATATAGTAAAATAGAAACAGTTCTTTTAAACTGTAGTAATATTTAACAATATTACTGTTAATAATATAAAACTCTCTCGATCGATTGAACTCTTGAACTTTTGAATGATAGTGTGTAAGCAGTCGCATGCTTTTTATATTTATTTTATTATGGGGTGATATTTCTTTGTTTTTACTGGTTTGTTTGGTCAATCTTTGCAAAAGGCCATGTTGTTTTTAAAGATACATTAAAAGTATACCATAAATGCTCATAGTTAATAACCAATAGTTAGCTTCCTCTGTATGAGAGATGGATCGTAAATGAATCATGTGACTAAACATGACCACTGTTTCTCACATGACATGTCTGCTAACACTTTAGCTGTTTAGGTGCGTCTGGAATGCTGCAGCATGTGTGTAAACTTGAGACAAGAGAATCAAGCAGACAGAATGGAATTTCCTGTCACATTTGCCACACCACCCTCTTGGCCCATGAGATGTCTATTCTTCTTTGTTATACTTTTCCTTCATTTATTGTTAGATCATTTTGTTTGACAAAGACAAGTGCATGTAAACATTTCCATAGCTGTTAATGAGTACCAACTACATAAACTAGGTCACTCACAAGACTTTACTGTGTCACTCAAAGGTCGTCACATAAATGTTATCTCAAAAACCTACTTACGTAAATGGTGTGGTTAGTATCAGTTTTTTCCTTAAGTATTTGCTCTAGTACACCTATAGATGGCATTATAGTTCTGTGTTCATATAACAGATGTTGTGCAAAATGTATTCCTGTTATCAAAGCTAAAATGTTCAGCATCATTATTCCAGTCTGCAGTGTAACATGATCCTTCAGAAATCATTCTAATATGCTGATTTGCTGTTCGAGAAACATTTCTTATTATTATTATCGATATTTAAAACAGTTATGCGCATTTTGTCAGGATTCTTTGATGAATAGAAAGATCCAAAGATCAGCATTTATCTGAAATAGAAAGCTTTTGTAACATTATACATTATACCATTCAAAAGCTTGAAGTCAGTATAATTTTTTTATTTTATTTTTATTTTTTGTGTGTGTGTGGGGGGGGGGGGGCGGGTTATAGAAATTAATTCTTTTATTTAGCAAGGATGATTTCAATTGATCAAAAGGGATGATTTCAGATAAATGCTGTTCTTCTGAACTTTCTATTCATCAAAGAAACCTACTTTAGCTCAGATTGCTCAAGAAGTTAATGCTGGTTCTGATGAAAAGGTGTCAGAAAATACAGTGCATCGCAGTTTGTTGTGTATGGGGCTGCATAGCCACAGACCAGTCAGGGTGCCCATGCTGACCCCTGTCCACTGCCGAAAGCGCCAACAGTGGCCACGTGAGCATCAGAACTGGACCACGGAGCAATGGAAGAAGGTGGCCTGGTCTGATGAATCACGTTTTCTTTTACATCACTTGGATGGCCGTGTGCGTGTGTCGCTTACCTGAGGAACACATGGCACCAGGATGCACTATGGGAAGAAGGCAAGCCGGCGGAGGCAGTGTGATGCTTTGGGCAATGTTCTGCTGGGAAACCTTGGGTCCTGCCATGTCCATGTGGATGTTACTTTGACATGTACCACCTACCTAAGCATTGTTGCAGACCATGTACACGCTTTCATGGAAATAGTAGTAGTAATATCTTTATATTTCTTAAATAGTATTTCCTGGTTGCTGTGGCCTCTTTCAGCAGGATAATGCACCCTGCCACAAAGCAAAAATGGTTCAGAAATGGCTTGAGGAGCACAACTTGGACTTGGCCTCCAGATTCCCCAAATCTCAATCCAATCGAGCATCTGTGGGATGTGCTGAACAAACAAGTCCAATCCATGGAGGCCCAACCTCGCAACTTACAGGACCTAAAGGATCTGCTGCTAATATCTTGGTGCCAGATACCACAGCACTCCTTCAGGGTTCTAGTGGAGTCCGTGCCTCGACGGGTCAGGGATGTTTTGGCAGCAAAAGTGGGACTAACACAATAAAAAAAATTCAGTTTTGCCATCACAGGAGTAAACTATGTTTTAAAATATATTCAAATAGAAACAGTTCTTTTAAATTGTAAAAATATTTCACAATACTGTTGTCTTTACTGTATTTTTGATCAAACAGATGCAGCGTTGGTGAGCAAGACTACTTTCAGAAACATTTTAAAAAAAAACTGTACTTATTCCAAACTTGTGAACAGTAGTGTGTATGTACATATAATAGATAAAGCTATATATTTAATGTCTTTTTTGCAAATCAGTTATAATGTGATTTCTACTTGCAGAGCTCCAGCACAAAGCCCAACAGCACTCCTGCCACCAGCAGAGCAGCTGATGATGATGATCTGGCCAAAGGTGAGGAAGGCTCTTAATGCTAACATACTTTCATATCATTTTTATTGTTATGGTTTATTTGGTCTTGTCTGTCTAATGATTTTGTGCCCTGCCAAAGCATACAAAAAACTTTGGCATTGTAACTGTGGAGTCAAGCTATAGTCCTCTGTACCTAGATAATGAGTGTATGTATTTTCCTCGATGCAGCCATTGAGCTGTCCCTACAGGAACAGAAACAGCAAGCTGAGACACGACCCCTTACCATGATAGCTGATCCACCCTACAACACCAACGGAGGGAAAGAGTCCCGTAAAGTGCGTGCCCTCTATGATTTTGAAGCAGCTGAAGACAATGAGCTCACTTTTAAGGCTGGAGAGCTTGTGATCATCCTTGATGACAGGTATACTAATCGTTCAAGGACATTATTTTAATCAATTTTGAATAAGTATTGTGTTTTGTGTGTCTCAAAAAAAGAGAGAGAGAAATAATTTCATTTAAAAGTAAATTTGTTAATGCTGTTTTTAAATTTCCCATAACCTATTGACCATTGAAAAGTAATGTCACTGTTATCCAACAGTGATCCAAACTGGTGGAAAGGAGAGAATCATCGAGGAGTAGGCCTCTTCCCATCAAACTTTGTTACCACCAACCTGAATGCCGAACCAGACCCTGGTAATACACTTTATAACCTCTATTTTAGTACTGGAATAATGCATTTATTTTCTATTTAAATTACACGTGTATCTCCTGAATTCTCTTTCCTGTAGTGATGTATGTAGAGAAGACAGTAGTCCCAGAGGAGCACATCGTTGAAGTCAAAGCTGAGCCTGAGCCTGTGTATATAGATGAGGTGAGAAGTGTAATTGATATGATCAACAGGCTCTTGGTGAGGTTCTCTTGTCTTGTGTTAATTGTTGACTCTGTTACCTACAGGAGAAAATGGACAAAACTCTCTACCTGCTCCAGAACACAGACCCTGCAGATGCCTCACCTGACGGCCCAGAGCTGATCACATTAGAAGGTACCAAGAAGACCCTTCTTGAGCTCTTGTTTAACATCGATTACATTTATGTGTAGGGCTGAGGCGTACAAACAAAATGACATTATAAGGAATTTTAGGTCATGTCATTACATGGCTCTCCAGAATAATTTGTTCTTATGAACCGTTTACACGTTTCCAGGTTTCTCAGAAACAGAATTTGTAATAGTTGGATAAACTTCTATAGTAGTGAAATATATTTTTGCATTCCCATTTGCGTCAAAAGCAAAAGAAAAAAACCCACAATAGCATTTCTATGATTTCCCCAAAGAAGAAAAAATATTGAGAGATTGATTACATTAGTCAGAAAAGAGAAAAATGTCAAATTTCTTGTCACGTCCTCTATTGTGTTAGAAACCCCTACGCAGCAGCATAATCTAGTTTTTACTTCCTAGGTATCGTAAATGTAAATTAGTGTTTTTTTTTTTTTTAATGAAAATATTTTTAAAAAGATTTACGATGTTAATAATGCATCATCACGGTATTTTATCACAGTTACACACGTCTACTGTCAAATGTTACATTGCACACAATGAACCTGACAGTTCCACTGAGTAAATGATATTCGACCCAATTCCAGAGTGTTAATCTTTTGTTCTGTTCTTCTAGATGCTTGTGAAAAGATGAACCCAATGATTGATGAGAAACTACAGGAAATTGACAGGTTTGTTGAAATCAAAACTTACCCCAGAATAGGCTGGCTGTTTTTTCAGTCTTTTGCATATGAGGAAAAACTTCTCTCTCTCATCCCTGCAGGAAGCACTCAGAGTTGTCCGAGCTGAATGTGAAAGTGCTGGAGGCTCTGGAACTCTATAACCAGCTAATGAATGAGGCTCCTCTTTACAATGCATACTCCAAAATGCAGAATCTCCAAGGCACTTACCCAGGAGCCCCTACTCATCTCGCTATGCAGGTTTGCTTTGCCATTTAAATAGAGTATTAGTGCCAATTCAGCCTATTATATATTGTGACACAAACAATTTTTTAAAGTCCATGTCATTATTCTGATTTCTTAATTTATTATTTCTTGTCTCTTTCAGGGTTATCAGCCATCTGGAGCCTACATGTCCTCTGGTGTTCCACAGGGATATAGTCTTACGGACCAAGCTGGCCCTCTCTGCTCCCTTCCTCAAGTCAATTCAGTGCCCACCAGCCAGCCAGCACAACCTCCTTACATCAGGTAATCTAGTCTACCTCTAATTTTGAAGCAGCTTTGACCTTGCCTTTTATTCCTATAAATCCAATTTTCGCCATCTGTTCAAAAAATCAAATCATGTCCATGCCAACAGTGAATGAAGAAAAGTGTATTAGTGGTCCACTGACTTATCACAAAGGCAGATGTGTTGATCTATATATATATTTTTAATTATCGGCATTGACCGATACATTTTTCTGTTTGGCTGCTAAGTGTCAGTAGTGGGATTTTTATATTGACAACGATGAGAAAACCAGCACCTGAGCGGAAACGCACAGAAGCTCCCATTCTCCATCTTTACTAGTTTACTGTTTTTGTTTAAAGTAATAGTTCACCCAAAAACAAATGTTTGCTGACAGCTGACTCACCCTCAGGCCATCCAAGATGTAGATGTGTTTGATTCTTCATCACAACAGATTTGAAGAAATGTAGCATTATTTTACTTGTTTGCAAATGGATTCTCTGCAGTGAATGGGTGCCGTCAGAATGACAGTTCAAGTGGCTGTTAAAAGCACCAGAATAATTCACAAGTAATCCAGTCCATCAATTAATGTATTGTGATGTGAAAAGCTGTGTTTTATAATAAACAAATCCATCATAAGGTGTTTTAACTATAAACCGTCACTTTTGGTCAAAACTTGAGTCTATAATCTGAAAAAAATGCTTAATCCAATGACAGTGTCTATCCACTGTTGTCTTCTCACATCAAAATCTACGTATATATTTATTTAGAACTGTTTTAGACTGTTATCACTTGTACATGGTGCTTGTTTTCTCTCCTGATTCAGACAAGATGACGTTCTCTCTGGAGAAAGCAATATTATGGATAGAGGACTAATTGTTTGAAGTTAAAAATGTCTTGATAGATTTTTTTTCACAAACACAAAGCGTTTTGCTTCACAAGATGTCAGTTGATGTACTGGAATCGTGTGAACATAGGGGTCATGTTTGCTTGTTCTAACCTTGAAATCAGGAATAGGCATAAAATAATGTCTTCAGAGGAGAATTGTACAAATAGTTTAAACCTGGCTCAAAGGAAGATAGGAATTATGTCTTAGTGGCAGTTTTTCTGGTGATTAAGGTATAATACAAGACTTCCTCACCTTACAAATGGTTGTAAAAGAAAAAATGAGACAAAATGCACATCACATTTTCTCAGGAAGTGCAACGAGCTAGAGCAAAACAGATACTATTTTTGGAATCAGCACATGATCCCGGGCAGTGTACTTGTCAACATAGCCCTTTTTTAGATAGCTTTGTTTAAAATGTATCAGCCTGATAGTGGTGTTGGGAAAACTAGCCTTAAATTTCTGCAAATTGCTTATTTCCTGCAGCGGCCCCATGAATGCAGCATATGTAAACCAAGCTCCTGGAGCCCCCGCCCCTTACCCACCACAGATGAGCATGGCTATGGACATGTCTGCCTATCAGAACGCTAATCCTGGTCTGCCTCCAACCTCCTATCCGATGTCAGCTCCGGCCCATCCTGCACCTCAACAGCAACAAGCAGCCTTCTACCAGCAACCCCTTCTGTAAGGCTAACTCCACAGCCATTAATATTCAATGCAAATTCCAAATGGTGAAATGAGGTCGAGAGTATTTTTCTCTCACGTCTCTATTGATGTCAGGGGGTATGCAAAGATACGCTGACATTTGTCTTCACAGGACAAAGATGTAATCCTCTTGAAAGGAAGCAAGCAGTTCTTTTTCTCTCCCAGTTACTAACCCATGAAGCAGTTTAGGGCAGGTATTCAGAGTTGATGGAATGAGTCACACTAACCATAAACATAATTTTTTTTGTCATCTTGTGATAATCACCAGCATATTCTTCTTTTTGCTGATTGAGAATTTAAGATAAAATGGTAAAATGCACATACATGCATACTTTTCCTCATTTGAAGAGACAATTCTTATGATTAATTGTTGCCATTTTCATTTATTTCTGGGTTAACTGATCCTAGACTTTAATTTCTTGCCTTTCACAGCAAATGTGGGTTTTTTATGCATTGTAAGAGGGGATGATTGTATGAAGAAGATTATACACGGATCACCAAATCTGGAATGAATTTATGTGCCAATACTCAGAGCACTTCTATAAACTCCTACAATCAGAATGGCAGTTTTAGTTTCATTCTGCTGTTAGTGATTCCAAAATTATGGGACCGATTTAGTAGGGCCACAGTTTACTACAGGCTACATGTAATATTCATAAATTCCTTTGCAAACTGCGCTTTAGAACTGACAGTGGTCACAAATGCAATCCCTTTATGGTCGATCCATATGTTTCACTGTATAATGATATTTATAATATGCAAGTACTGCTTGTGTTTGCATTGTGGGTGTTTGCTGTTGTTTGACTTAATTTAAGGCATGTAAAATTGCATACAGTGTAATTTTCATCTGATCTATGACTCCTCAGCTGGAAATGAATTAATTGTTGTTTTTTGCTTCTTATGTGAAGAAATGTGCTTTTCTGATATACCCACCCATTTCTTCTTAACTGAAATGGGGAAATGTATAATTCCTTTAACATATAGACAGCTTTCATTCTCGTTAAATTGGGATTAATGTAGTAAAATATAGATGAAAATTGTCTTTTTTTTTTTCATAAACTGCTCAAAAAAAATATTGTACATTAGATGTTAAATATCTTGCTTTGTCTGTATTGCACCTTAACTTTATAAACATTTATTTACCACCAGATGCCTTGTTCTTTCACGAGACGGAATAAACATAGAAACCAATTCAAAAGACTTTATTTCAAAAGCTGCTGTATATTTGTAAACCTGTATGTTTTAAGAGATTTAGAGGGAAATCTGTATTGTACTCATGGACTCAATGTTTTGTAACATCAAGATTTCTTTGTATCCTGCCTGCTCATTTTTCAAATCCCTTTTGTAACACAGTGAACTCTTATAGTCTTCAGAAAATAAAAACTACCTGTGTTTCAAAATGTGCTTTTCTGTTATGGATATACTTTACCAGCGTCCTCCCAAACTGATCTATTCTCACTTGATTTGGAGATGCTGAATGTTAATTATTCCGTTTTATTTTACATAATTTGCACATCATATCTGGTTATGTTTTGTTAAAATCTTTTTGCTGATCTTGCACAGCTGATATGCTACTAATTATCAACCTCATGGGTGAATCATAGAGTCTGTAGGAAAAGCAGCTACAGCTGTGTATGATATAAATCCCCATGCAATTTACCATTTCCTTGTCAGCTCTTTGTAGATACAGCATGCACCATTAAAAAAAGACATGCCCTACAGTAATTCTCTTGTTTTTCATCTGATGAATCTATACCTGGGAGGCCACTGAGATACATTATTATTGTCATTATTAAAATGGGTCACACATTACATTAGCATTCATTTATATTTACAGTATAATCTTTTAAGTATTGACTACCAGAACATGAGAACAAGTACTAAAGTATGAATTTGGTTGTATTATCTTCCCACAGCCTTTTGTAAATGATAGATAACAGCCAACAATAGTAGACGGAATTTATAATCATGTGTGTGTGTGTGTGTGTACCTGTTTTTATATCCCGGTGGGGACTTAAACCTGAATACACACAGACTCATGGGGACTTTGTGTCACAGTGGGGACCTAAATTGAGGTCCCCACGGGTAAACAAGCTTATAAATCACACAGAATGAAGTTTTTTGAAAATCTAAAAATGCAGAAAGTTTCCTGTAAGGCAGGGATAGGCGATTTCGGTCCTGGAGGGCCGGTGTCCTGCAGCGTTTAGCTCCAACCCTAATCAAACACACCTGCCTGTAACTTTCTAGTGATCTTGAAGACATTGGTCATCAAAATCGGTTCGCGATTCAGTCCGAACTAAATTAGCTCTTTCGCAGACTACTTGAGCGTTTTCTCACTTGGTAAAATGAGCGGAATATACTTTATAACAGATCACAAAAAACAACACGATTACAGATACAGAGAATATTTACCAACAATCCATTGAAACTAAACCTGCAAATTTATTTTTATTGTTAGTCATCGACGAAAAAATCCTTCTGCGCCTGCAGCTTGTGAACGACTCAGTATCAAAACACTGAAAAACGACAACTTGCAATAGTTTTTTGTTGTACCCCTTTCGGTGTTTTTTATTTATACATACATACATATATATATATATATATATATATATATATATATATATATATATATATCAGGCAAGGGAGGCAGTGCCTCCTCAAAAAATTGGATGAGAAAATAATCTATATTACAAACATAAATCGCAAATATTACTAATTATGGCATTAAAAGTATAAAAGTCACTCGTTTTTTATAAAATAACACTGTCCAACAGCGACACCCGAAGGTAAAGTTACAGCGGAGGCTTGCCTCCCTTCGGTCCATAGACTTAAAGCAGAGACCCTAAAGCGTGCAGTGACGTTTCTGGAGGCTCATTGAAATGAATGGGGGAAAGTCACATGAGAGGAGGCAATGCCTCCATTGCGCTATAATTGGATATGATCGGTTATGATTGGATGTGATTGGTTCATGTGATAAATCCCGCCTCTCGTTTTCGTGCGAGCTCTCGGCCTGAATGAAGGAAATGATGGCGTTATTGACTAATTATAAAGTAAGTAAACAACTCTCCTGCTTAGATACCACTGCTTTGTGTCTCGTCAAAATAAAACTTGAAATGGTCTGAAAACGTGATGACTGCGTCAGTTTTGAGTGAGCATTCAGTGTGATGAAATGAAAGATATATCTTCGTGTGTGTGGCAGTGTTTACATTGCTTTTATGACGATGATGACCCGAAAATAAGTTGACTATTAAAAAGAACAGCTGAACATCAGTTCACAAATACAAAATATTGGTAACATTTTACAATAAGGTGTCATTTAATCTAACATGAACAAACAATGAACATTTATTACAGTATTTAGCCTATTAATCTTTGTTTACATTAGTAAATACAAATACAGTTCATTGTTAGTTCATGTTAGTTCACAGTGCATAAACTAATGTTAACTGTCACGAATTCAGCCTCTGTGGCTCCCTCCGATCACCACCAGAGGGAACCATCACCTGAGTATTAACTCTCATTCGGACTCCATTTCCCATAATCCCCGTACCTGTGGTTGATTACTCACACAGGTGTTCCACATTAGCTCTGCCCTATTTATGCTGCTCTCCCCATTACCTCAGTGTGAAGTCTTGTCTTGCTATGCGAACATTTCTGAGCGTTTCTCCCGTGTATGACCTGGACTGTTTATCGGACTCTTATTCTCTGCCGCCTGCCTATTCTGACTCAACCTGCCTTGCTACCTGTTTACTCTGAATGTTTGCCGCCTGCCCTGATCCTCAGCCTGAACTCTGACTCTGTCTCTGTCCTGTCTACGTTGTGTTTGAAGCTCGTGATTGAATTCTGCCTGTTTGATTTGCAATCTGTTTTAATAAAGCTGCACATGGATCCTAACGCCACTGACTCCTCGTTACAGAAGACTTCGCCACCCTTCGATCCAGCAGCGTTCTACCAGTTCACCACCGAGGTCTCTGCCCAAGCGTCGGTCCTGGCCACACATCAACAACAGCTCAACCGACTGACCTCAGTAACCGAAGAACTAGTGAAGACTTTACAAGCTCTTCGTCTTCCAGCGCCCACCGCTCCGGCTCCGCCTCCCAATCCACCTCAAGCACACGCCACTTCCACCACCACCAGTCCTCGTCTCGCCTTCCCAGAGAAATTTGACGGATCTCCAGCCAAATGTAAGGGTTTCTTACTTCAATGTTCAATGTTTGTTAACCAACAACCCATGCTGTACCCCACAGACGAGAGCCGCATCGCATTCGTGTGTTCGCTTCTCACGGGGAGAGCGCTGGATTGGGCCACCGCGGTGTGGAGAGAGGATAGGCCAACTTTCCCTTCATTCGAGGCATTTACTCAACGTTTCAAGGAAGTGTTCGAGCACCCCGCTGGAGGAAAGGAGGCGGGTGAGCAACTACTGTCTCTCCGTCAAGGAAGGGGTTCGGCGGCGGATTACGCTCTCTCGTTTCGCACTCTCGCAGCTCAGACGGGGTGGCCTGACGATCCTCTCAAACTTCATTACCGTAAAGGCTTGAATATGGAGCTGCAGTCGGAACTCGCTTGTCGCGACGAGGGAAAATCTTTGGAGCAGTTCATCGACCTATCCATCAAGATCGACAACCTCCTTCGCTCTCGTCGCACCAACCGCCTACCCACGTCTTCCGCTGTACCGGCAGCAGCTCATTTGGATGTAGAACCCATGCAAATCGGCCTGACACGCATCAGTGAGGAGGAGAGAGAGAGGCGCATTCGACAAAGCTTATGTTTGTATTGCGGATTGCCTGGACACCTACGAACATCCTGCCCTACTCGTCCATCTCGCAACCCAGCCGCGGTGAGTGCAACTTCTAGATCCGTTACCAGCTTAGAAATTGCAGTCACTCTGAAGTTTAAGGGAAGGGTTTTGGAGACGGTAGCTTTGATTGACTCAGGGGCTGCAGGAAATTTCATTGTGTCATTCGCAAGAAAGCATAACATACCTCTCATTTCCTGTGACTCTCACTTGGCAGTTGCAGCGCTAGATGGCCGACCTCTGGGTTCCGGTTGCATTAAATTCACCACTGAAGACCTCCAATTGAGTACTGGACCCCTTCACTCTGAAACTATTCGCCTGTTTGTGTTCCAATCTCCACAAAACCCCATCATTCTCGGCCTTCCCTGGCTGGAGCAGCACAACCCCTCTATCTCATGGTCTGAGAAACAAATCATTCAATGGTCAGACTTCTGCCTACAAAATTGCCTTCGCAGCATGCCCGTCAAGAAGAGGGGTGAGTCTTCCTTGGAAAACCTCTTACCCAGCGAATATCAAGATTTGGCCGAGGCCTTCAGCAAAGCTAAAGCATCACACTTACCTCCGCATCGACCTAGCGATTGTGCCATAGATCTCCTCCCAGAGTCTCAACCACCCAAAGGCAGAGTCTTTCCACTATCCCAACCCGAAGCCGAGGCCATGAAATCCTACATTGAGGAGGAGCTCGCCAAGGGTTTCATTCGCCCCTCCACATCACCCGCATCGGCAGGGTTCTTCTTCGTTAAAAAGAAAGATGGCGGCCTTCGTCCTTGTATTGATTATCGGGCACTCAACGACATCACCAAGAAGTTCCGTTACCCTCTACCACTCGTCCCCGCAGCCCTCGAACAACTCAGACGAGCCAGATATTTCACCAAACTGGATCTTCGTTGTGCCTACAACCTCATTCGCATTCGTGAAGGGGACGAATGGAAGACGGCATTCTCCACCACTACGGGGCACTATGAGTATCTTGTTATGCCGTTCGGCCTGTCCAACAGTCCTTCCGTGTTCCAGGCCTTCATTAATGATGTTTTCAGAGATATGTTGAACCAGTGGGTAATAGTATACATCGATGACATCCTGATTTACTCCGAGACCTATGAAGACCATGTGAAACATGTCAGATCAGTCCTGAAACGTCTTATACACCATCAATTGTACGCCAAGGCAGAGAAATGTGAGTTTCATCAAGAAATCATTTCATTCCTCGGGTATGTGATCAGTTCCGGAGGGGTCGCCATGGACGAACAGAAGGTGCGAGCAGTAGTCAACTGGCCCCAGCCTACCACTCTCAAAGAACTACAACGCTTCTTAGGATTCGCTAACTTCTA